>CAUYLG010038036.1:0-33722 GCA_963573385.1 Cacajao melanocephalus | reverse complement strand
TCAGCATCTGTTGTCTCCAGATTTTTTAATGATCGCCATTCTAACTGGCGTGAGATGGTATCTCATTGTGGTTTTGATCTTCATTTCTCTGATGACCAGTGGTGATAAGCATTTTGTCATATGTTTGTTGGTCTCATATATGTCTTCTTTTGAAAAGTGTCTGCTCATATCCTTCGCCCACTTTTGAATGGGTTTGTTTGTTTTTTTCTTGTAAATCTGTTTTAGTTCTTTGTAGATTCTGGATATTAGCCCTTTGTCAGATGGGTAGACTGCAAAATTTTTTTCCTATTCTGTTGGTTGCTGGGTCACTCTAATGATTGTTTCTTTTGCTGTGCAGAAGCTTTGGAGTTTAATTAGATCCCATTTGTCTATTTTGGCTTTTGTTGCCAATGCTTTTGGTATTTTGGTCATGAAGTCCTTGCCTACGCCCATATCCTGAATGGTTTTGCCTAGATTTTCTTCTAGGGTTTTTATGGTGTTAGGTCTTATGTTTAAGTCCTTAATCCATCTGGACTTAATTTTAGTGTAAGGTGTCAGGAAGTGGTCTAGTTTCTGCTTTCTGCACATGGCTAGCCAGTTTTCCCAACACCATTTATTAAACAGGGAATCCTTTCCCCGTTGCTTGTTTTTGTCAGGTTTGTCAAAGATTGGATGGTTGTAGATGTGTCCATTTTGTGAGGGGCAACTGAGTTTATTCTAGATGACAGAAACCATAAATTCATTTAACCAGTCACATGCTATGTGTTGTAATTTATAGCAACACTTCAAAGCGCCTCTTGGGAAACATCCATTCTCACCTCAGAGCCACATGACCCCTGACCACCTGAGGCACTCAGTCTATACAATGAGTGCCCTCAAAGTAATTGGTTTCTTGCTTTAAGATGAAGAAGGTAATGTAGAGATTTGAATATTTTCTTCCCATTCCCAGTCTTGAACACACCTGGAATTGACTTCTTGATAGATAAATGAAGTCACATAGTTTTGCTCAACAGTCTGAAACCAGAAGTCAGTGCAATTACATCTGAGACTAAAAGGAAGTGAACTTCACTGTGCCCATCCGTAGAAAACATGATTAAGCAACTACTCTAATGCTTTTTATGCTGTAACTTCATTGGACATAAAACAGCTTTGCATGGAACCATTTTTCCCCCTCTAAATTTTCAGAGAAAGCAGTGGACTCAAAGACTGAGAGACTTTTTTTCTGGTCCAAGTTCTGCCCATCTCTCATTCTATCCCTGCTTTAAATCCATTCTTGGGCATAGCACTTCCTTTCTTTGGGTCCAATTTCCTCAACTATAGAATAAGGCACTGGTAATAAACGCACATGATGTTCCCTTCAGTTATTATAAGTGTTATGGACCAAACTGTATCTCCTCCAAATGTATATGTTGAAGTCCTAACCACAGTACCTCAGGATGTTATTACGTGTGGATGTAGGTCCTTTAAAGAGGTAATTAAGTGAAAATCAGATCGTTAGAAGGGACCCTAAGGCAATATAACTGATGTCTTTGTAAGCAAGGGAGATCAGGACAGACACACACAGATGAAAGACCATGTGAAGAGCCAAGAGATGATGGCCATATGCAAACTAAGAGAGATCTTACAAGAAACCAACCCTGCTAACATCTCAGTCTCAGACTTCTGGCCTCCAGAACTTCAAGCAAATAAATTTCTGTTGTATCAGTCACCCAGCCTGTAGTGCTTTGTTATGAGAACCTAAGCAAACTAATGTAACAAGTAAACAAAGTATCCACAATGTTCTATGCTGATGGTCAGGCTTGACTTCACAAACAGTGTCATGAGCCCGAGTTATTCCCACCAAATAACTGACCATAGGAGAAGTGACTACATTTATTATCAGCATCTAGAAATACATACTTGAACTTTTACACTTACTTGACAAGAACCAAGCTTCTCTCTCCTACTAAGTGCAGAATTAGACTATCAGCTTACAGGTTTTTCCCTTACAAACATCATACCGTTCGACAGGTTAGACATTTCGTGAGAAGCCAAGAGAATCAGGGGCATTGCAGGTCACGGCCATGGTGGTTTTATTGCTGCTGGTTAATATTGATGGAATGCCCAAAGCTATGTGGAAAGATTACCTAGTGCTTTCTCATGTGATGCCATAGTTTCATTTGATAAGAATACTTCTTTGCTTGCTCAGTCACCAAAGATTTTCTCAAAGAAACCATCTACCTTATTTGAATTTATAACAACCTGATTCGTTTTCATTCCATTTATATTCTAGTAACATTTTCAAATAAAACATCTGGCATCCAGATAGGATGGCACTAAATCTGAGAATCTGAAAGAATGTGAAATAGCAAAAAGGTGGTTTGATCAAGGAGAATGGACTAAGGTAGCTAATTGGACTATCTTTCCCGGTCTTTTAGATGGCCAAAGGCAGTTTTGGGAAGTTAACAAAGACATATGTACAGGAGGATGTTAGTCAGTAACGCTGAAGCCTTTTGCATAATCCATTTAACAAATCACCTCTTTTAAATTAAAGTATAGTTTCTAATAAAGGGAATGGATTTAGGCAAATGTTGAAAGAATAGTTTAATAGCTTGCTTCATTTTGAGGAACTGCAGGGAGGTAAAATAGGTAGCAGGGAAAGAGGAGGCACTTTGAAATTAGGCTCTGGTTGGTTTGAAGCTTCCCCTTTTGGGTGAATCTGCTATTTCTCCTACTGGGAAATGAGTAAAGTCAGCATCAGCAACCCTACCACAATGGCTTAAAGAGATGAAGGATTTATTTTCTTTCACAGAAAGGAAGTATTAGTCCTGAAGAATCCCAGGGAACTGACTTGGTAACTCTATTAAGTTATCTGGAACCCTGGCTCCTTGTAATTTACTACCATGCCATCCTTAGGCCTGGCTTCCATCCTTGAAGTCTCAAAATGATTGTTGAAAATTCAGCCATCATGTCTACATTCCAGATGAAAGAAAAGGCCAAGGGCAGCAGGGGTGCTACAGCTGTTGGGCATCCTTTCAAGGTCTCTCACTGGAAAGCATATCCAACAACTCTATCATCTTTTTGGCCAGAACTTAATGTCAGGGCCACATCTAGCTGCAAGAGAGGCTAGAAATATATTTTTTTAAACTCAAAAATCTTGCCTCTCAGAATAAAATTGGAATTTTGCATTTAGTGAAAGAAGGGAAAAATGAATATTGGGTAGGTTATTATTATTGGTTACAGATGTATTAACCACTTCAGTAATGTCTCTTTCCCTTCAACTTCATTCTTTCCCTGCAAAAACTACAGGCAGGTGCCACTGGGAAATTCTCCAGTTACTAGAAATGAAGAAGCTACTCAGTTTCATTCTGATACTGAACCAGACTTTCATTCGTATTAAATTGCTGTTTAACAGATACTTTATTACATTTTAATGTGAGTATTTTCCCCTCAAGTATCACTAAATTTAATAATACCCAAATTTTGTCTTTATTTTTAATTTAGCCAAAGAATGGAAATGTTGACCTTTCCATTGAATGGAAGTAATTTTATGGACTCTGATTCTTTCAATATTAAAGAACACTTTTATACCAATAAAAAGTTAAAAAACGTATCTCAGCATTAAACGCAATGGCTTTTCAATAAGCTTCCAAAGTTCATCTGTGGTCTGAAATTATAACTAAATATGTAGTACTAAAAATGCAGGTTCGTACGGAAAGTGTTAGTTAATAAGGGTTATGAGAACACTTACAAAGAAAACTAGTGCCATCATTTGATAGATACAGAAATGAGGCACTAATCTGATTAAGTGATTTCATTAAAGGCAAAGATGCGTCAGTGATAGAGCCAAAAATGAACATCAGGATTCCTGATTCCTGTTCCCATAGTGTAATAATTAAGGAACTGAGTAAATTAATATATTGCTTTTAGAGCTCATAGATTATAAATTAGTAAAGTCAATATAGATCAAAATTCAGTTTACATATGTGATTGTTGGATCAGGCATTAGAGCTCTTAGATTCTTTCAGCAAAAATGACTAAGATTTTAAAAATAAACTACTCATCAAAAAGATTAAGTGCTTCATTCATTGATCCATTCAATTATAGAATATTTTGAGCATACCTAACTGAGGATCAGACGTTATGCCAGTGTTGGATACATATGTATGAACATTTCCATGCTCTAGAAGGCACCATCTAATTGGCAATGCAGTTAGCTAAACAGATAGTGACAACACAGTTCTATAAATGACATAATGTAGGTACAAACAGAGTACTGAGAGAAGGAGTGTGAGTTGGGGGAAGTAGTAACTCACCTGATAGAGTACTTGAGAAAAAACTTCTCAGGAAGGCTGATCAACGAAGATAACTAGGAAAGAAAGAATGGAAAGCCTTTCTAGGTGTGAGGCAGGAATTGATGGGGCTTCAAGGGACCATTGCATAGCATCCTTCTTTCTTGCAGAGTGCTGAAT
Source organism: Cacajao melanocephalus (assembly GCA_963573385.1). Taxonomy (NCBI): domain Eukaryota; kingdom Metazoa; phylum Chordata; class Mammalia; order Primates; family Pitheciidae; genus Cacajao; species Cacajao melanocephalus. The sequence continues at coordinate 29,292 of CAUYLG010038036.1, read as the reverse complement.
CCTCTGAGAAAGACAAAGAACTCAGATGATTGCATAAAACTGTTAGCTTTATAAAACCTGGACAGTTGTAAAGGCTTGGATTGTAGCAACAATGGACTTTCTAGTGCTTTATTCCGGAATTGAGACTTTTCTTCCTGATTACAGGTAGCACTGAACTAGCTTCCTCTTATAGGGGCTACCCCTCTACAACTTACAGTGTGGAGGGCAGAACAGGTGTGTACTTTCTGTGAGTAGGTAACTCCCAAAAGGAAGGAGGGATCGGGATGAACTATGCATCTCTATTTCCCTCTCTCAAAATCCCCCATCAGATAAGTCCCTTCACTTATTCAGGGAAAGTTGGAGCCAGGAATCATAAAGGCAATGACTGTATTACAAGTGGAGCTCTTCCACACCCAAAGGCATAATTAAGAGAAGGGATAGAATATTACTCCTGAATGTGACTGAATATAATTGGAAGACAGCTGATAGACTAAACTAAGACCTTAAAAAGGTTAATGCTAAAAAAAACATGGAAAATACAAATATACACAAAAGTAGAGATGATGGTGTAATTAATCAATGTACCCATTACTTAGTTTTGACACCAACCTATATTTTGCCACAGATACACATTTTTATATTTTAGTATTGGAACAATTAAAAAGTAGCATTGGCCGGGCACGGTGGCTCACGCCTGTAATCCCAGCACTTTAGGAGACCGAGGTGGTTGGATCATGAGATTAGGAGTTCAAGACCAGCTTGGCCAAGATGGTGAAATCCTATCTCTACTAAAAATACAAAAATTAGCCAGACATGGTGGCATGTACCTGTAATCCCAGCTACTCGGGAGGCTGAGGCAGGACAATTGCTTGAACCCAGGAGGCAGAGGTGGCAGTGAGCTGAGCTTGCACCATTTCATTCCAGCCTGGGTGCCAAGAGTGAAACTCCATCTCAAAAATTAAAAGACCATTTTATGCAGCAAACCATTTTACAGATTTAGAGACAGGGATTCAGGGAAATGCTATGCTATGCTAGGTCCAAGATAACAGTAAATGGCAGAGCCAGGACAGTGACCGTATTCTCCAGCATTTCTCAGTCTTTAATTTTACCTTTCCATTTTTTCCCTTTCCCTTTTCTCTTTCTTTTTTTAAAATCAGCGTTAGCATGGCTTATATTAAGCTTATGCCAAATAAAATGGTAGGCATTTCTTGTGTAAATTGGACAAGACAGTAGATCTTCCTATTTTGTACTTGTGTCCTTGGACTTTGGAACCGAAATAAAATTTTTTATGTGTATTCTCATTAAATTTCAACCTGTCCCACCTACTGAAAACTTTCTGATTCCACTCAGAGGAGTAGCTCACAGTTTTAGATTTATATTTTTGCCAGATTTCATAGACTTGTTCAATCAATGTCATAGACAAAAATTTAAATGGGATGGGGGCCTGCAATTTTCCTCTAGAAATATTCCTCCAAATACACACAGTAAAATCAGCAAATGCTTCTTGGTAGTCATTTGTTAAAACCTGGGAGCCCTAGTAGACTGTGATCTTGTGTCACCACCGGGTCTCCTGAGCCTTTTGATTGGTGTTTTTCACCACAGAAGAGTCAGAATTTATTTCTTCAGCATCGCCAGTCCTGTATTGTGCTTCTCTGGCCATGAGGGAGGAAGAAGGACTGGACTTAACCCTCCTCCAGAAAAATTAGAAAATTGTCAAAAAAATTTATATAAAATAACTGTTCATAGGCATTAGGCAGCAGGCAGCACAAGACTGTGATCTCCCAGAGAAGGGAACAAATGACGTAAGTTCTATAACCCCCATACATTTGGTCTGAGAGCAATTTCTAGACAATGGGTACAGGCAGAGAAAACCCAAACTAAGGCTGATAGTTTCACTAAGGTGAGGAGATGGTGACTGCAGTTTAAGGGGGCTTATCGTTGGAATTTGCAGGGTGGAGTTGTAGAAAGGAATTAACTGTGCAGAATAAAAGCTCCAGAAATCTGCATGGGAGTTCTTCCCCGTGGCTCTTTGTTAAATACCAGGCTGTGCATGAGTAGAGTCTATCTCCACGATGTGGAACAAGGACAAGCAAGGATTTTCAGGTGAACAGTATCCAGAGGTCCCATAGTAGTAGCAGAGTTTAATACCTGGATTCAAGGCTACTCATGACCCATCCAAAAGAAGGTGAAAAACAGCCTTTAAAGGGACCCAACTGATCCACAAATAACATAAGCACCAAAAATAATGCCCTATACTCATTCAAGGAACATAATAATATATAGCATTCAGCAATGTGCAAATTAATAATGTTCAGTATCCAACAAAAAGTTTAAAAATATGGCAAGGAGCAAGGAAATAAAGGCCAAAATGAAAGGAAAAAACAACAGAAACTGACCAGAAATGACAAAGATGACAGAACTAGCAGACAAGAATATTAAAAGGGATATCACAAAATGATGTTAAACCATGCAAAGGAAAACATGAACATGATAAAAGAAAAGAAGAAGTTACAATAAAGACCCAAATGGAACTTCTAGAGACAAAAACTACATCAGAAATAGTAGTTTCATGGAATGGGATTACCAGTAAAATCGAACTATAGAATTAAAGTCAGTGAATTTTAGAACATGGCAATAGAATCTATCAAGAATGAAGCAAAAAGAGAAAATAATTTAAAAAATTTACATGTGGGATCTAAAAAGTTGGATTCATAGAAGTAGAGGGTAGAATAATGGTCACCAGGGGCTGAGGGGAGCGGGAGACAGGGGTCAGAAGATACAAACTTTCAGTTATAAGGGAGGAATAAGTTCAAGAAATGTATTGCACAGCACAGTGACTATAGTTAATAACAGTGCATTGTAATTTTGCTAATTCCTGAGTAGATTTTGTGTTTTTATCATAAAAAATAAGTATATGAGGTAATACATAAATGAATTAGCTTGATTTAGCTATTTCACAGTGTACACACATTTTAAAATATCATGTTATATATGATAAACACATACAATAGAAAAAGAAAACAGAAATTCCAAAAGGTACTTCCTAAAAAAAATGAACTGAGTCTCAGTGGTTTGTAGGACAATATCAAGCAGTGTAATATTTGTGCAACTGGGCCCCAGAAGAATGGGGGTGGGTGTTATTTGAAAAAATAATGACTGTTTTTTTTTTCAAAATTGGGAAACCTATAAATGTATAGATCAAGATATTCAATGAACGAAGCAAGAAAAACACATACATGCACATACAATATATACCGAGGCACCTTGTAATCAAATTGCCAAAAACCAGTGAAAAAGAGGAATTTTAAAAGAAGCCAGAGAAGAAAAATACATATTACATGCAAAGAAACACAAATAAAAAAATTATGACAGATTTTTGGCCAGATACATTCAAGCCCAAAGCAATGAATATCTTTAAAGTACTACACTAAAAAAACAAAACAAAACAGTCTGTCAAATTAGAATTTTATATCCTACAGACTATCCTTAAAAATGAAGGTAAAATAAAAAGTTTTTTTTTCAGATAGACACCGAGAGATTTCATTAGTAGCAGACTGGCGCTTTAAAAAATGTTACAGAGTTCTTCAGACAGAAGGACAATAATTCCAGATTGGGGTAGTGGGGGTGGGGTGGGTACGGTGGGGACAGAATGAAGAGCACAGGAATGGTAAATATGTTGGTAAATATAAAGGATGTTTTCCCTTCATTTTATACCTTTTTAAAGGATAATTGATGGTGCAAAGCAAGGGTAATAATAATAACATATTGTGGGGTTAATAAAATACGTATAAGTAAAATTTATGGTGACAATAACAGAAAGCACAGGAGAGAAATGGAAGTACAGAATTGTATAAGGTATACTATGTAAAGTTCTTCAATGATATGTCAAGTAGTATAACAATTATTTGAAGGTAGACTGGGATATATTAAAGATGCATCTTGTGAACCCTAGAGCAGCCACTGAAAACAATCTAAAAAGATGCATAGCTAATAAGCCAATACAGGAGCTAAATGGAATACTAAAAATCCCCTCAATGCAAAATCTCCTGTCCCTTGTATTCTAATCTACAGACCTCAGCCAGTGTCCATGTATGCATTTCATTCCTTTTCCAGTTGAATCATTTCTCCCTAAGTAAGCTATTAAGTAATTAGGGGACATTTCTCCTCGAGTCCTTCCCCTGTATCCCCTCTTTCCTATGATTTACCCTAGATTGGCACCCAGTAGTCACAGTTGGCCTTTGCCATCAGCACTCCACCCAGATCCACCCTCCCTAGAAGCAGGAAAATCACAGAACTCACCATTCACATTAACAAAAATGCACCCCTTCTCTTTATGAAGCTCTCTTAAACTCCAAGAATGTTTGTTTATTATGAACGAATAGAGAATGAATGAATGCAGTACATCCTGATTGGGTATTTAGGTGTACTTGCTATTTTTCTAGAAATATTTGCTCAAATTTCAGGATCTAGCTCAACTGTGACTTCTTTTCTCAAACTTTCCTGGACTCTACTTTTGAGACCATTTCTGCTTTCTCTGAACTGTTCTTCCTACTTTGTATCATAGTTATGTATGCAGATACCTTATCTTCCTATTTCACTTTAAATTCTTTGAGTATAGTATCTATGGCTCATAACAATATTAGCAGCAGCCATAATTATCAAACATTTCACATGTGCCAAGCACTTCCCTAAATCCCCTCCATACACTTAGTTTAATCATGCTTCAATCAACCATGATCCACACCCCATGACAGATATGAGTACTAACATCCTTAGTTTACAAGTCGGGAAATTGAGTCTGACTTATCCGTGGTTCTACAACTTGTAAGCAGTGATGGTGATAAGGTTTGAACCCAGATTTTTCTGTTCCTAAAATTTCTTTTTCACTTCCAAGTATTTCTGCAGCCCTGTAGCTCAGGCCTCTCTATATTACTCCTCGTACTTAGAACATAGTAGGCACTTGGTAAATATTTATTTAACAAATGTATTCAGCCATGTATACAGGATGAATTTTAACAGGTGAAACCCTGTTTGGGTTTCATTTGGCAGATGAAACCCTGACCCACATGGATGCATCTTTTTGTAAACAGAATAACAAACACTATATAGACCAGAGGTGGAACAGAAGACATTTTTTAATGCCCTCCAATCACACATCTGGGGTCACAGCCTTCTCTGCCTAGATCTAACACTGAGCCTGTTGATGAGATGGTTGCAGACCATCTGTCTTGTGAGGTTAGATCGCTTCAGGAATCTTGGAAGTTCTTGCTTCCTAAATCTTATAAACCTCAGGCAGCATGTTAATTATAGTGCATAGATTTGTGCCTTTTGAATTCAAATGTTTAGAAAAATGTGTAAGTTTGGAAGAAATTTTAAAAACCAACAACCCTGAACATCAGGTCATAAAGATTGTTCCTAATGTAATATAAATGCAATGTGGTATAAACAAAATGGAATATATCATCATTAGCTGAATGTCAGGATTGAAAATAATGAGTCATCCTAAAAAGTCTTGGATTTCACGGAGTATATTTATTTATTCTGCATAAGAACTCAACTTTGGTATTTAAATGAACACAGTTTATGGATCTATTATTAATGATACTATTAAACTCTTCAAGATGACCAGATTCAATATTCTGTTTTGCTTTGGTGTCTCTTATTACATTTTAAAGATACTATAGTCATATACTTTTTGTAAAACCACCATAGATAAGCATTTAGGCAATAGCACTAAAACAGTGTAAGGATTTTTATTTATTATGAAAAGCAAAATTTCAACTCTTTGTTCCTGTTAAAGTGATGATGCTGTTTGGAAATACATTTATTCCATTGTTTTCAAACTTTTTTCTCATTATTTTCAAATTTTAACCTTTGAATTCTAAACCAGCCAGTATCTTAAAACATTTATACTGTGGATCATTAATACATTATTATAAGAAGTATTTTGGTGCTTAAAAAATCACCAGTAACATATGCTGATCAATACATCACTCTAATAATCCAAATTTCTTGTTTGAAATGGTCTTTCAGAGTTCTACAACCCAAACTGAAGTCTTCTATGAATATGAATTACAGGTAATCTTAATAAGACTTCTTTCTCTAATTGGAAAATTTAATTTGATTAAAATGACAATTCTACACATATAGTGATATTTATTTCCATTTTAACCTATAAATGGTCTAAAAATGTTTTCAGAATGTTTAATGGGGCCATAATGAGTTTCCTATGGTTGAGTAAGGATGTGCAAATTAGTATTATAACACTGCAATTAACATTCATTTTGACTAGGTTAAAGTTTGCTGAATTTTGCCTTTTTGCTTTCAACAAGGCAAAAATAATTCTGAGGCAAAATAGTACTAGGAAAAGAAAGCATCACTGAAAACTAGAGAGATTGTATTGCTCAAAGATTCTTTTTTTTAATTAACATGCTTTCCCCAGGGAAATAAAATATACAAAAGAATCTCTTTGCATTTTTTTGACCCTAAGTGGAAACAAGGCCAATATTTCCCGCTAATCTTTTTTTTTTCCCACAAATGTTTCCCATTTTTCACAGCTATACACATATAAATATGTATCTTTACAGACCTTGTGCATGCAAGGTAGCGCAGTTCTAGTTTCCTACATATTTGTGTATGTAGATATGTTGGGCAATACTTTTATTCCTTTTTGATTATAATCTTGGTTATTACCAGAAGTAAATCATAGCCCTTCAAGTACAACATCCAATTTAAACCAGGCCTTCTTACACATGTTTAATAATATTTATTTGGTAGGGATAACGATCATGAAGGAAAAGTATTATAGACATATTGGGTTTTATTAAATATGTGCTCATGTTTTGCCATAAGAATATGTAAAATCCTCCTAAGAAGCACTAAAGATTCCAGTCTCTTGTGGAAGTCCAAGCTCCCCTGCTAACTTACTTTAGATAAGGCATTTATTTGCCATGAACTTCTGTTTTCTCATTTGTAAAATGAGAAGTTTCAGCCTCATGAGCTCTTATTATCCCCCATCCAAGATGATGAGATTCAGCTTGTTAAAAAAGCAACTCTCATAAATTTATAGAATATTTAGGTTTTACAAATCCTACTTCTTGGTCTTTTGGAAATATGGTAATGGAGAATCAAAATGGTTTCAATGATTCCTTTTAAGAATGTAGTCTTAATATAGGTCTTCAACATACTTTTGTTACTGATCTCTAGTGCTTTACCACACAATTTTGCTAACATAAGGACTATTATATGAGTGATTTATGATATACAGAGTGACCACAAAGTCCCCATGTTTGAGACTGTGCCCTCTGCTAGTAATTAAAAGTGAAATCTATCAGGGACTGATTTAATGTATTTGAACCACCCACATGTAAGAAAACTCTTACCTGATTTTGCCCACTTTGGGTGCCAGAATTCTGTTATTAATTATCAAGTAAAGTTGGTTTAGTCCAGATATCTACATTCCTCAAGCCAATTCCTTGTAGTCTGATAATAAAAACACAGTTAATAATGAGAACAGAATAATGATAATATTTTGACTTTGGAATTATACAACATATCAGGAAGCACTTTTCACAACATTTCATTTACTCCGCACAGCAATTCAGTGACATTTAAGTATGCACTATCAATGTAACATCTACTTAGGCTGGAACTACTGTAGTTCTCAATCAAAGAAATTGGATATCTTTTACCTGCTTATTTTATGTCTTCCAAGGATTTAGTGAATTCTCATAATTTTATAAAGAAAATTTCAGTATAGCCAATTCTAAGTTATCTATGCCATGATGGAATAAATAATAATTATAACTCCTTACAAGTACATACTGTTTGACATTTATTAAACACTTTCAGGTATTTTATTACATTTTTGCAATGTACTTGCTACTTTATTACTTTTTTTTTTTTTTTTTTACAATATCTATGTTATAAAGTAACATGGATAAAGAAATCCAGGGATGATTAAAATGTTTTTAATAGAAATTTGAATCATTTCCCTAAAGAAGTAGACATAAGAATAATGATCAGGTAGTGATGTTTTAATTAACTTAGAACATACATTGAGTTTGGACTAATGCATGAGGGTGCCAGGTGAGACAGATATTTGCCCAAACCCTCAATTTCCTTGGTGTCTTGTCTTCCAAGGTTTTTCCACATGGAGTTTTCTTCTACATAGTGCTGAACTTCTTCTAGTCCATGAGTGGTGAGGGTTTTTAGTCATATTAATGTAGCAGATTCAGAAGTTCTGAGTCTTTCATTCACTACTGAAAATATAGAAAGGGGCTGAATTTCCTGTTAACTTGCCCATAATGGGGAAGATATTCATGTAATCCCTTGATTATAGCTTTAAGAGTTGGGAGAGATAGATTAGGAGTTGACTAGTCACCAACACAGTCTTATGGCATTCCTAATAAATACATTTGAGAGATGTTCGCTTTATCTCAAGGGAGCCAATTATTTTGCTGGACAGTATTACTTGTTAAACCAGTCCAAATCCATTTCCCTTTAATTTCACTGCAGGTAGTAGCTCTTCCCATTGAAGTAGCAGAGAGGAAGTCAGTCTTATAGCCATAGGATTGCATTTCAAATATTTAAACATTGCTATAATTTAGTGATCTCTTTTCCAAGATGGAACTCTCCAACTTCTTCAGGTCTTCCTCTAGTTGATGTTTTAGGTCTTTATTCTCATCAGCCTCCTGTGGATGCACTGTACTTTGTGAATATTCTTCTAGAATGTAACATTCAGTTATGATCTGACCGATGAAGAAAACAGTGGGACCATAACATCCCATAATTAGGTTATGATTTTTCTATTGAGGCAACCTAAAATTGAATTAGTTCTTCCAGTTTTGGTTGGTTCATAATGAGCTTATTGTTTAACAGAACTTCTAATATTTTTCACATGGTTTGTTGACAAATGTGGTCTATCCTCATCTTTAATTTATAAAATTGATTGTTGTAAATCAAGTTCAGTACTTTTATTATTTAATCTTGTTTTTCTTTTAAATGATTATTTTAGCCTATTATTTTTGGTGTACTTGTTCATTTTATTTTGCCTGTGTAGAATCTCTTTGGAGAAAACTCTGTCCCTGTTTTTAGACTTTGGGCTTCGAGAGAACCCACCACCTCAAGCTTGGACAAGTGAAGAGATTTAAAGCATTAAATCACTGTGGTTGAATCAGTTGGGCACATGTCCCAAGTCAGGGCAATGAGTCTTAAACTAAGACTTTGACCAGAACTCTTGGGCAATAGGGCCATTTTTTTCATTATGATTGTCGAGCTGACAGAACATAAGCCTGGAGATGCTAACGCCATAATTGACCTCACTTGGGAGAATCTGCCTGAAAATGAAGCAAGAACAGAGGAAAGCAGAGCCAAGATATAGAAAAAGCCTCAGGCTTGGTTGCTGTATTTGAGCAACTGGATCCAGCTATGCCTGAAGTAATTTATCCACTGAACAATTTGTTTTCTGAGGGTAATTTAAATCAGGCTTCTGTCACTTGTAATCGAGAGTCCTGAGAAACATATGGGCTTTGGTTAACGCTCCCAGCTTTGTGTCTTCCTTAAATTGAATAAGCATACTTTCCATGTCTTCACCTTGGTTACTAATAAAAATGTTGAGCAGAACGGAATTTTTTTCTATGCCATCAATTAACACATTTATTTATCTATTTTAAATTGACAGATGATACGTTTTTATCATGTACAACATGTTTTCTGGAATAGTTTAATCTAGCTAATTAACAAATGCATTAACCTTACATAGTTATCATTTTTGTGGTTAGAGCACGTAACATCCATTCTATATTTTTCCAGAATACAATATAGCATCATTAACTACAGTCATCTTGATGTACAATAGATCTCTTGAAATTTATTCCTCCTAACTGTAATTATATATTCTTTGACCAACATCTCCCCTTCCCTTCTTCCCTCTACCATCCTAGCCTCTGTTAATCACCATTCTGCTCTCTACTTCTATGTGATCAACTTTTTAAGATTCTACTTATAAGTGAGATTACACAGTATTTGTCTTTTTGTGCATGGCTTATTTCACTTAATATAATGTTCTCCAGGTTCATCCATGTTGTCACAAATGACAACATTTTATTCCCTCTGTGGCTGAATAATATTCTATTATGTATATATATCACATTTTCCTTTATTCATCTGTTGATGGACACTTAGGTTGATTCTATGTCTTGACTATTGTGAAGAGCCTGTGATAAACACACAGTTTCAGGTACTTCTTTGACATACTGATTTCAATTCCTTTGGATAATATACCCAGTAGTAGGATTGCTGAATCATATGGTAGTCTATTTGTAATTTTTTGAGGAATCTCCATATGGTTTTCCATATGGCTTTACTAATTTACATTCCTACCAACACTGTATAAGGTTTCTACTTTCTCTACATTTTTGTCAGCATTTGTTATCTTTTGTCTTTTTCACAATGGCCATTCTAACTGGGATGAAGTGATATCTCATTGTGGTTTTGATTTGCATTTCCCTGATGATTAGTGATATTAGTGATGCTGAGCATCTTTTCATATACTTGTTGGTAGTTTGTATGTCTTCTTTTGAGAAATGTTTCTATAGGTCTTTTGCCCATTTTAAAATCAGGTTATTTATATATTGGGCTAGTTGTTTAAGTTCCTTATATATTTTGGATATTAACCCCCTGTGAGATGTATAGTTTGCAAATATTTTTTACTCCCATTCTGTAGGTTGTCTTTCACTCTATTGTTTCCTTTGCTATGAGAAAACTTTTTAGTTTGATATAATCTCATTTGTCTATTTTTGCTTTTGCTGCCTGTGCTTTCGAGGTCTTATCCAAAAAAACCTTGCCCAGATCAATGACATGAAAGAAGCATTTCAGCTATGTTTTCTTCTAGTAGTTTGATAGTTTCTGGTATTATAATTTTAGTCTCTAATTTATTTTAAGTTAATTTTTGTATATAATGAGAGATAAGGGTTTACATTTTTCTGCATGTAGATATCCAGTTTTCCCAGCACCATTTATTGAAGAGAACTGTCCTTTCCTCAATGTGTGTTCTTGGCACCTTTGTAAAAAATCAGTTGGCTGTAATGTGTAGATTTACTTCTGAGCTCTCTATTCTTTTCTATTGGTCTATATGTCTGTTTTTAATGGTGTTTTTGTTACTGTAGCTCTGTAGTATACTTTGAGATCGGGTAGTGTGATGCCTCCAGATTTTCTCTTTTTGCTTAAGATTCCTTTGGCTATTTGGGATCTTTCATAGTTCCATATGAATTTTAGTATTTTTAAAATGCTTTTTTGAAGAATGTCATTGGTATTTTGATGGAGATGACATTAAATCTGTATATTTCTTTGAGTAGTATGGATATTTTAACAATATTAATCCTTCCAATTCATGAACATGGGATAGCGTTCCATTTATTTGTCTCTTCTTCAGTTTCTTTCATTAACGTTTCATAATTTTCATTGTAGAGACCTTTCACCTCCTTGGTTAAATTTATTCCTATTTTATTTCTTTTCAGCCATTGTAAATGAAGTTCCTTGCTTGATTTATTTTTCTGATAGTTTGCTACAAGTGTATGGAGACACTACTGATTTTTGTATGCTGATTTTGTAGCCTGCAACTTTACTGAATTTGTTAGTTCTAACAGCTTTTTAGTGGAGTGTTTGTGATTTTGTCTCTATAAAGTCATACCATCAGCAACAAGGACAATTCAATTTTCTTCTTTCCAATTTAGATGACTTTTATTTCTTTCTTTTGCCAAGTTGCTCTGGCTAGGACTTCAGGTACTGTGTTGAGTAAGAGTGGTGAAAGTGGGCAACCTTGTCTTACTCCAGATCTTAAAGGAGAAGCTTTCAACATTTTCTTGTTAAGTATGACGTTATCTATGGGTTTGTTATATGTGGACTTTATAGTGTTGAAGTATATTTGTTTTATGCCTAATTTACTGATAGTTTTCATCATGAAGTGATGTTGAATTTTGTCAGATGCTTTTTGCATCTATTAAAATCTATTAAAATAATCATATGGCTGTTGTCTTTCATTCTCTTAATGTGATATATTACATTTAATGATTGTGCATATTGAACCATCCTTAGGATGAATCTCACTTGATCACGATGAATGATCTTTTTAGTGTGCCATTGAATTTGGTTTGCAAGTATCTTGTTGAAAATTTTTGCACCTAGGTTCATCAGAGACATTGGCCTGTAGTTTTGTTGTTGTTGTTGCATACTTACCTGGGTTTTGGTATCAGAGTAATGCTGCCTCATAGAATGAGTTTGAAATAATTCCCTCCTTTTTATTTTTGGGGAATAATTGAGAAGTATCGGTATTAGTTCTTTCAATATTTGGTAGAATTCAGATGTGAAACCATCAGGTCCTGGACTTTTCTTTGAGGGGAGAATTTTTATTATTGATTCAGTCTTCTTTCACGTTATTGGTGTATTTGTCTATTCCGCATTGCTGTAAAGAAATAGAGACTGAGCAATTTATAAAGAAAAGATGTTTAATTGGCTTATGGTTCCACAGCCTGAACTGGAAGTATAGCTGCTTCTGCTTCTGGGAAGGCCCCAGGAAGCTTCTAATCATGGTGGAAGGCAAAGAGGGAGCAAGATGTCTCACCTGGTGGGAGCAACAGCAAGAGATACAGTGAAGGGGAGGTGCTACATACTTTTAAACAACCAGATCTTGCAGGAACTTACTAGCATGAGAACACAACAAAGGAGATAGTGCTAACCCATTCATGAAGGATGTGCCCTTATGATCCAATCACCTCCTACCAGGCCCCACTCCAACACTGGGGATTACAATTGAACATGAGATTTGGGTGGGGACACAGATCCAAATCATATGAATTTGTCTGTTGAGACTTTCTGTTTCTTCGTAGTTCAATCATGGTAGATTATATGTGCCCAGGAATTTATCCAGTTTCTTCTAGGTCTTACATTTGTTTATAATAGTTTCTTATGATCCTTTTTATTTCTGTGATATCAGTTGTAATATTTCCTAATTCATCTTTAAATTTATGTGAATCTTCTTTTTTTTCTTAGTTTAGCTAAAGATTTGTTAATTTTGATTATCTTCTCAAAAAACCAATTCTTTGTTTCATTAATATTTTGTATTTTTTTAGTCTCTATTTTATTTGTTTCTGCACTGATCTTTATTATTTTGTTCTACTATTTTTGGGTTTAGTTTGCTCTTTTTTTTCTAGTTCCTTGAGGTTCAATGCTTAGTGGTTTATTTGAGAGCTTTCTTTTCTGATGTAAGCATTTATTGTTATAAACATCCCTCTCCCACTAAAAATTGCTTTTGTTGAATTCCACAGGCTTTGGTATGCTGTTCTTCCATTTTCATTTTTCTTAAAAACTTTTAAAATTTCTCTTTTTAATTTCTTCATTGACTTATTTGTTGTTTTGGAAACTGTTGTTTAATTTCAATTATTTGTAAAATTTTTGAGGTTTCTCCTGTTATTGATTTCCAGTTTTATACTGTTGTGATCAGAACAGATACTAGATATAATTTTGATCTTCTTAAATTTGTTGAGAGTTGTTTTGTGACCTAACATAATTTTTCCTAGAGAATGTTTCATATGCGGTTGAGAAGAATGTGCATTCTGTAGCTGTTATATAGAATGTTTTGTAAATGTTCATTAGGTCCATTTGATCTAGAGTGCAGTTTAAATCTGACACAGTTTTGTTGATTTTCTGTCTGTATGATCTGTCCATTATTGAAAGTGGAGTGTTGAAGTTTCCTACTATTATAATATTGCAGCTCTATTAAGATCTTATACATTTTGATCTATTAAGATCTATTAAGATCTTATACATTTTGGTGCTCTGATGTTCAGTGCATATATATTTATGATTGTTTGATCATTAGCCCTTTTTCTTGTTATATAATAACATTTTTTTGTCATTTTTACAGTTTTTGACATAATACTTTGTCTGAAATAAATATAGCCACTCCTAGTTTATTTTGATTACCATTTTCATAGAATATTTTTTCCAATTTATCACTTTCAGTCGATGTGTGTCATTATAAGTGAAGTGAGTCTCTTGTAGGAAGCATATAGTTGGGTTCTTTTTTTTTTTTTTTTTTAAATCCGTTTAACCACTTTCTGTCTTTTAATTGGAGAATATAATTCATTTACATTCAAGGAAAATATTGAAGATAGGGACCTATTACTGCCATTTCTAGTTGGTTTTTAGATCTTTTCTTTCTCTCTTACTTCCTTGTGGCTAAGTGATTTTCTCTAGTAGTATGTTTTGATGCCTTGCAATTAATACTTTTTGATGTTATAATTATTGAAAAACTATAAAATTAGCCTTCCTTTTATTGTTTTCCATCTATCCATCATATATTTTTGTCCAATATTTCCCCAAAGAAATATTGGGGATTTTTCAAGTTCTTTGCTAAAATTCAGAGACTTTATGCTTTAACATATTCACAATCTGTTCTCCAAGGAGCTCTGTTAGTAAGATTGAAGTCAGATTGGCTGAATACATTCCTGGTGATTCCCTGTTGGCTCCTACTGAAATCACCATACATTTTCCTCTAAGTTTACAAATGACTGGCTTATTAATTCAGACTAGATTTCCTTAGGATTCACTTACCATCTAGTGAATTCACTTTTCACCCTTCTTTTGGAAAATCAGCACAATAATTTCCCATCCTCATCCTTTTAGCTCTTCTTTTATTTTTAATAATTCCTCAAAGATGACTGAGTGATAATAGCTGAGCATTCTTCAAACACACCGGATAGAATTCTTAGAAACTGGATGATTTTTAGTTTTATAAACTTTTATACTCCATTTTTTTCCTTCATTTAGATCTTGGAGAATTTGATGATAATGTGTCTTGAGGTTAATCTTCTCCTGGAGTATCTTACTGGGATTCTCTGGATTTCCTGAATTTAAATGTTGGCCTATCTTGTTAGGTTGGGGAAGTTCTCCTGGGTGATGCCCTGAAGTACGCTTTCCAACTTGTTATATTCTCCCTTTTTCTTTCAAGTAACCCAAAGTCGTACATAATTCCATTGTTCTTGAACATCTTGTTCATTTCTTTTCATTCTTTTTTCTCTAATCTTGTCTGCCTGTCTTATTTCAGCAAGATAGTCTTCAAGCTCTGAAATTCTTTCTTCTATTTGTTCTATTCAATTATTGATACTTGTGATTGCATTGTGAAGTTCTTGTGTTTTTCAGTTCCATCAGGTCATTTACATTCCTCTCTAAAGTGATTGTTCTGGGTAACAGCTCCTGTAATGTTTTATCATGGTTCTTAGCTTCTTTGCATTGGGTTAGAACATGCTCCTATAGCTCAGAGAAGTTTGTTATTACTCCCCTTCTGAAGTCTACTTCTGTCAGTTCATCCATCTCAGCCTCCACACCCAGTTCTGTGCCCTTGCTGGAGAGCTGTTGCAATCATCTGGAGTAGAGGAGGCAGTCTGGTGTTTTCAGTTTTCAGTGGTGCTTCATTGATTCTTTCACCTTTTTGTGGGTTTATCTAGCTTCAGTCTTTGAGGCTGCTGACCTTTGAATGGAATTTTTGTGGAGACGTTTTTGTTGATGCTGCTGTTGTTGTTGCTTTCTGTTTGTTTTTCTTTTAACAGTCAAGCCCCACTTCCTTAGGGTTGCTGTGGTTTGTTGGGGGTCCACTCCAGAGCCAGTTCACCTGGGTCCCTCCCACACCTGGAGGTGTTACCAGTGGAGGCTGCAGAACAGCAAAGATGGTTGCCTGTTCCCTTCCTCTGGGATCTCTGTCCCAGAGGGGCACTGACCTGATGACAGCCAGAATGCTCCTGTGTAAGGTGTCTGGTGACCCCTGTTGAAGGGTCTCACCCTGTCAGGAGGCATGGGATCTGGGACCTGCTTAACAAAGTACTTTGGCTGCCCCTTGGCAGAGGGGGTGCACTGTGCTGGGGGGAATCCCACTTGTCCTGACTGCTGGGATTCCTCAGAGCCAGCAGGGGAAATCTAAGTCTGCTGATCCATGGAAACTGTATCTGCCCCTCCCACAAGGGGCTCAGTCCCAGGAAGAGCAGAGTTCTGTCTCTAAACCCCTGGCTGGAGTTGCTGAAATTCTTGCAGGGAGGCCCCACCTCATGAGGGGGGATGGGTCAGCGTCCCCCCCCTAAAGAGGCAGTCTGGCCATGATCTGTCACAGCCACTGTGCTGCACTGTGGGGAACTCTTCCTGTGTCTAAAACGTTTAGTCAGCCTGGCACCTCAGTTGAGAATGCAGGATTCACTCACTGTTTTCATTCTTCTCCATGGGAGCCTCCGACCACAGCTGTTTCTAGTTGGCCATCTTGGCCCCTCCCTATAAAATAATTTAAGTAGTATCAAGAGTCCAACTGAACTTGTCTGGGAGCACTTTGCAGTCATTTAGTCAACTCACATTTATTAGGCACCTACTATGTGCTTACTCATACAAACACAAATGTGAATTAATTCTAAAATTAGGCAAAATAAAATGTGAGATCGTAATGCTCTAATAAAGTAAAATGAGAATGTCCTAATCTCCATTCATTTTTTTAGCAGGTTTATTCATTTTATAAATCGTCACTGGATGCATTTGACTTGCTCATACTTGAATTGATTCAAGTGTACAAATTGGAGATTTGTATAGAGTCAGGTTATTGAAGGGCTTTCTAAACTTGAATGACAAGGCTATCTTCAAATCTAGCATCTATCCACCAAATGCATTAGGTAGCTGGTACTCAAAATCATGACCTAAAGGATTATATCTCTGGAAAAAACCATAAAACCACATTGTTCAATTCTCTCATTCTGGAGATGAGCAAATGGAAGGTCTGAGAAGTTAGACAATTTGTCCAAGAATATACCACTGTGAGCAAATGGCTGGAGAAGTTAATATTTCCCCACTATGTAGCAAGGATGTTCAGGCCTCCCACAGACTGAGATACAAAATGTGGCCACAATTCTCTTAAATGTCTACATTACAATAATTGAGCACTCATGCTTTTGGAGTTCAGTTCCTTTAATGGGCTAATTCCCTCTTTCATTTTTGGGACTCTGTGGGGACACTAACATTCTCCCACACCTGTCATTGCTGGTGCATGCCCTCCCCACAGCCAGCCCCCGGGGGTGCAGCCTGCTGCTCACTGCCCCAGCCCTGATTGTCATAGGTAATGCCGGGTGCAGGTTGCCTCCCCTCATGCCAGGCTCCCTCTTTTTCTCTGAGGCTGCTCCTCACTCCCTGCTACTTCCCGTGTTAGAAATGGGTTCAGTCCTTCTTTTTGAGTTCCCGCCGTGACTGCTGAGACCTAGTGTAATATTTAACAAGATTTTACTGAAGGCTTGGGGATGTTTGAAGGAAATTACAATGCAGAGCAATTTAAAACTGATACTAGGTGAGACCCCTCCTAGGAGGCAGAGGTCTAAGCCACTCCATATGCCATCCTCACTGGGGACCTGTGTGTCCCTGGCCTTGAGCCAAGTCCCATTGGGAGCGATTTTTCTCTCTCTCTTCTCTGGAGTGCAAATGTCTAACTTACCAAGGTATCCAAGAAAGAAAGAGACATTCTCTCTCCTAAAGTGACCTCCCTAACCACCAACTGAGCTTTCATCTACTATCCCAGAGTCTACCTTTATATAAAACCGTACACTGGTAACGTCTGCTTTCCTCAGGGAAATCTCATTACTACCCACAGGGGTGAGGTCTTTCTCTCTGGCCCTAGAAGATAATTGTCTAACTTAAGTTTTAGGTCACTCCATAGGTAAAGCAGCAATCACAGTGTATACTGAGCAGTATCAAATATCAAGGTTCCTGCCATTTAAAAATAGTAGTTCTTTATAGTATCTGGTTCTTAGGGTTTAAAATCTTGGAGTCCTATCTTCGTCAGTGTTACCTTACCAGATTTACTATTTTAACAACAAAACCAAGTGCAACCACTACCAAGAAGTGCTCACTTATGTGAATACTCTGGATAAAATTATAAATAAAGGAATATTTTCTCCAGATTTTAAAAACTTAGACATATTCTGCACTGTTGTTATACACGTATAACCCATGATTGATATTAATAATGCTAAATGCCTGGAATTGAGTTTCCATTGTGTGCTACCTGTTGTACATAAGCAACCTACATATGCATATGTTTAATATAACAGAATACTCTTTTGAAATGAAGGGATTAATATGCCTGCTTCAATGACAAAGAGATTAATGTTCAGAGATGCTAAGTGATTTGTGCGAGGTCACACAGCCAGTGAGTAGTGGAGCCAGGATTTGAAAACAGGTCTGCATGGACCAGAGCCTAGGCAGTTTCTATTATATCATCATCATCCCACTGACATTCCAATTCTCATGGCAATTGTGCAGCTTTCATTCATTTAGGGCTATGCTTTCCAGGGTATTGAGTACTTGCGACGTGGCTCATCCAAATAGAGATATGCTATTAAGTATAAAAATATACACCAGATTTCTGACTTAGCACAAGAATGCAAAAAATGCATTAACTTTAAAGTATTGATAACATGTTAAATAATACTATTTTGGACATATTAGATTAAATAACGTATTATTAAATTAATTTCAGCTGTTTTTCTTTTCTGACGTGCAAAGTTGGCTTGCATGATATTTCTATTAGATAGCACTGGTCTTGAAGCTTCTGCTTGAAACATATGGAGTCAACAGGCTCCAGTGAAATATAGAGTTTTTTTTTTTTAAATTAACTACTTCTAGGAACAAGTCTGGATGAGAACAACAATGTACCTAAAATTGCCTGACCTTACTTTTAAAGTAAGAACTCTTTGTATTAGGACTTGAACTTTTATGTTTCCAGGCATGTGTTTACACCATCCCTAGCGAAGAGCTGTTTAATGAAATAAGATTCCCTGTAATTGTAAAACTAAAATACACAGTTATAGATAATGTCACTGGCCACTGTCTTCAAGTGAATGCTGGCTTTTAGCAAATGCATGGGAGAAATAGCCAGTGATGAATATCTGGATGGTGGGTATATGGCTTTATCCATCTACTTTTCTTTGGCTATACTGCCTGTGTCTAAGAAAGTTTTTAACATATTGACATATGGACTACTATACACATAATAATTATTATTAAGGGTACAAGTGTTATGTTGGCAGGAAACTGAGAAATGTTTGGGGCCCCCATGTAGGAGACCAAGAGCAGGAGCATTTACAGTTTACATCTGATAGCGTGGAAGCTAGCTGCCCAGGCTGCACAGGAGAAAGCCTTTAAAAGGCACAGCCTCTCCCCTTCCACCACTGCTACTCCTCAGCCCTGATCACCATGGCTTTCTAACCAGAGCTTGAGAGGAAACACGTGTTTTTCATATTTCAAGATAAACTGAAGATTTTCCTTATATTTCGTGGATCCTAAGAAGAGAGGAAAGAATTGGTGACCCGTGCAGATTTGTGTAAATCAACCTCACTAGTGTGATCAAGGCCATTCAAGGAACAGGGTTAGACTATTATTCAAGAACTGTGGGGTGGGGTGATGTGGCTCATGCCTGTAATCCCAGCACTTTGGAGGCTGAGGCCGGCAGATCATCTGAGCTCAGGAGTTTGGACCAGCGTGGCCAACAGGTGAAACCCTGTCTCTACTGAAAATACAAAAATTAGCTGGGCTTAATGGTGTGCA
This sequence comes from Cacajao melanocephalus, assembly GCA_963573385.1. Taxonomy (NCBI): domain Eukaryota; kingdom Metazoa; phylum Chordata; class Mammalia; order Primates; family Pitheciidae; genus Cacajao; species Cacajao melanocephalus. The sequence continues at coordinate 9,687 of CAUYLG010038036.1, read as the reverse complement.
CCTGTAATTCCAGCTACACGAGAGGCTGAGGCAGGATAATTTCTTAAACCAGAGAGGCGGAGCTTGCTGTGATCCGAGATGGCGCCACTGCACTCCAGCCTGGGTGATAGAGCAAGACTCTATCTCAGAAGAAAGAAGAAAGAAGTGTGAAGAAAGATAACCTTACCCAACACTTCTTTCCTTCCCAAGTCTCTGGAAGGCTTGCCTGGGTGTGAATCTTAGGAGTAGTTTCTCGACTTCAAATTAAGTTGGCATTTATGTAACCAAGAGTTATAGACACCTGATCAGTAGTGAAATCCCTAGTCCAGAATTGCTTTGTCAGCAGTGACTTCCCAAAGAGGAGGATGATATCAACATAGCTTGTCAGACTCCACTGAGTCAAGGTTAAAAGAATATCTTTTTTTTTGTTGTTCTCACACCCTGGCCTGAAAAATCTTGCACAGCTTTTTCTTGTTCTAGTAGTTGCTCAAGCGTGTAATAAGTTGAGTTCCAATGAATTGGAACCTCCTGTTTTAGGTGATGTTTCAGCAAGTTGTTTTTTAGCTGGAGCTGGGTCAGGAATATTTTTTTCTCAAACATTGACAGAAAGGCTGAAGTGTTCAGATTTTCCGTGTCATCACGAAGATATCTGTAAGTGTTCCTGCTATGATGCAGAAAATCATTTTTGAGGATGTTTAAGGAGTCAGTGCAGCACAGCATACAACTGTAATCTTCCACGGTGCAAACTGCTTGCTGAGTGCACAGAGGGATGGAAGCAGGAGAGAAGAGAGGTAAGAACCTGATGGAAGCCACACCGAGGGGCTCCCATTTCCTCAATGCACTAACGGTTGTCTCTGTGTGCTAATGAAGTCATACCTTGTAGGTAAAAATGCCCACAGTAATATCAGCAGTCACTGAGGAGAGATAGATTTTGCCTCATTTGCAAGAGATTTCATTTTCCTCACAGATGTTTCCATATGGACTGTTGCATTCTTTGGTTCTGTTGATACAATTTATCTAATATGCGACCTAGTCAATAAGAATTTGCCAGACCCAAAGGGAGTTATTACTCAGACAAGGGCAAAGTGTTACATCTAATCTGTTCATTGACTTTAAAAAGAAGTTCTGGTGAACACATTCATATGATGGTTAGATGATCATTTATAGCAAAAGTTTGAAGATAATTCAAACTGGGCATCCTGCCTTCAGCTAGTTTAGGTAGAAAGTTCAAGTCAAAGAGGGTCAAATCGTGGTAGAGAGAAATAAAATGGCAGTAAGAAAAGGGCAAAGGGGGATAAAAGGCTGCAGAGAGCAAAGTGTAATAAACAGGTAATAGAGAGAAGCATAAATCAAAGGGAAACCATGACAGAAAGAAGGGAAGGCAGGAGATATGACAAGAGGAAAGAAAGAGAAAAAGTAAAAGAAAAGTAATAACTGAACACAGTGAAAGGAAAGTTAAAGCAAGCGTGTGGTTTTGATGTGATTGGGCACCAGGATCTTCAGCTGTCGACTTAACTTTTCTGCCTGGTGGAGAGGCTTCGTGGTTCTTTACTGCTTAGCTGTAGAGGTCTGAGCATGGAAGGGCGGTTCCCACACAGCCCGGTTCTGGCTGCTCTGCGGCTGGGTCGTGTGCTCCTCGAGACTCTGGTATGTATTATCCTATTTGGTGGATTTTAGAGGAGCCCTCTTTCAGAAACAACTAGTACACACATTGCTGTGGTCAGCAGAACTGCAGGGCCTCAGGAAGCCACTGCCCCTGTGTAAGGGTGAGCGGCTTACCAGCCTCAGCTGGCTACCCTAAATCCTTGACACAGCTGTTGAGATGGAAGATTCTAATTCCCCCAGAAGGCTTCCTATTTGTGGGCTAACGAAGTGATGATCTCATCTGCCTAGGGACAGCTGGCACTCCTGGGACCACATATGAAGGAAGTCATCATGGACATTGTGTTTTCTTAGTGGCAGAGAGGGATTGGTTTCAGGCCCCCACACATGAGAACACACTCTTCCTCTCCACTCTACCCCAAAAACCTAGAAAGTCACATTGAGAAAACTGCCTCAGATATCCTTGGATGTCAGCAGGATACATGTGGGCTGTCAGGCTGTGTGTGTGTGTGTGTGTGTGGGTGTGTGTGGGCACGCGCGTGCGCACACACACTCCTTCAACAGCAATTCTTCCTACATGTGTCCTTACTGAGTCATCACCAAGAGGGCAAGGGCTATTGGCCAGTTAATTGGATTAATCCAGAACAGTCGTGCCCATGATCACAATGCCTCCTATTCTTTTCTCTCTTGAGTAACAGGGGAAGTCTGAATCCTGAAACGACTTATAACAAGTATAGATTTCTCTCTTGCCCTCATGCTGACTAGCTGCGACAGCCATGTCCCTTATATCTATTTTTCTTGGGTTCTCAGCAGGGTAGAAAAATGCTAATGGTGGTGTTCACTGTCTTCATTACCACTGCAGGTCACTACAGGTCAACCAGCAATGAGCAGATCCCACGGGTATCAATGATATCTGTGGTAGGCAGACTTCTAAGATGATTCCCAGCGACCCATACCCTTGAGTATGAGTGCGGCTTCTAACTTGCCTCTCATAAGTAGAATATGGCAAAAGTGATGGTATAATTACTGCTGTGATTAGGTTGTCTTCTATAGCAAAGCTGAAGGGATTCTGCAGATGTAATTAGGTAGACTTTATGTTATCTTGGGTGGGTGTGACCTAATCAGGTGAGCCTTTTTGAAAGAAAGTCTAGAGATCAGACATGGAAGACATCAGTCTCCCTCCTCCTGGTCTTGGAGAGGTGAGCTGAGATGAGTTCCACAGCTGTCAGGGGATGTCTTGGTAACAACCATGTGAGCCTGGAAGGGGCCCAGTCTCACCTGGAAGAGTCCACAGGTGAGACTCTAGTCCTGGCTGAAACCTTAACGGTAGCCTTTAGCAGAGGACCTACAACCCAGGGGGTCGTTCCCAGACACCTGACTCGTAGAATCTGTGTGATAACAAACACATTGTTTTTAAACCGCTAAGCAAAAAGGGGAGAAAAGAGCCACGCAGCAATAGAAAATGAATACAGTATCTCCTAAGGAAGGTGGTGAAGCCTATGAGGACGATAACTACCATTTGTGAATAGTAATAACTAACATATCCAGTGCTGACTCTGTCTGACACTGTGCTTGGTGCTGTCTGTATGTTATCTCCTATTCTCACAATTACTCAGCAAGGCCGATCTTATTCCATCGGTGAAGAAGGAGACGCAGTAATGTTCAGCAGTTTTCCCAAAGTGGTGGGGCCATGATTCATATACTGTGCTTTCTCAGACTAAGGTTGTGCTTTCTCTGCATACCACGCTAGACCATGCAGGTCTATGTTTGGCAGCTGATGATTGTATCTTTATTTCAGTGTCCAAATATCACTATTTAGCATGGGCATGCAAAGATTCTTCCAAAACCAATGCTTTCTTGAGAAGTCTTTTTAGGGAGAGTCATTTCAAGTGGGAATGAGCCTTGGTTGTACTTGTGCAAAGTAGCTAGTAATTATCAAAACCTCAAAACAGCCCTGACCACCTGTGGAGAGCCATTCATTCATTCCTTCATTCATTTGTGTTTGTTTACTTGCTACTACGCAAAGACACACATCCCAGTGAAGACACTTAATGAATAGTTTGCTGAGAGAGGAAAGTCAGAGATTTTTAAAAAAGTGTTAGAGGCTTTCTTGGTGGTTCTCATTAAGAAAAACTATGCTATTCTGAGTAGAATGAAATAGATCCGTAAGTGGGATTAGAACAGGATCCTCTGTTCACTGGTCAGGAAAAAGTCAAGGATGTGACAAGGATGTACTCTATCCCTCGAAGTGTACGTTCTTGATAGTACTGTGAAACACAGCATCCAATTTTTATACTTCCCTGGTGAATGCAGGTGCAAGTAGAAAATTCCACTGAGCACCACAAACACTTACTGAATGTCTACAATGTGCCTGCCACTGTTCCAAGTGCTGTGACATTGTGAGGGACAAAAAGAAAACAAAGGAACAAAGACCCTGGTCTCATGGGGCTTTCGTTCTAGTTGGGGCTATAGATAATACACAGAAATATTGGATACAGTGTCAGGATCCATCAGCCTACTTTGTGGAGACCCCACTGTGGAGGGTGAGAATGGGGCAGAGTGAGTATATTGGGAGTTTCTGCAGCGATACTATCCAGGAGAGAGAGAGTGGTGGCTCGGAGGAGGTGCGTGGCTGTGGAAGCAGAAAGAAAGATTTTGGATTGACTGACGTGGAGTAACGGATGGCGGCTGCTGAGGAAAAGTGTCACAAGCAGCTGCAAGTAGCTGGCCAGAGTACCAGCGATTTGTGGATGAGAGGATCTGGTCACGGGGGAAGTGGGGCGATGCAGAACTTAGACCAGATGCAGCTCCCCTCCCCGTAGTCACACACACAGGGGCTCTGTCTTCTTGCTGATGTGCCCACAGGCCCGGCTCGGCAGCTGCTAGCCTCCAGGTGTTTGCTTGGTGGGAACTGTTTGAAGACTTAAGGATTCAGTTTGAATTGAAGCAATTTTCCTGGTAGCAGAAATCATGGTGCAGATTTCTGCCAATAAAACAAATGTTATACCCTGTTACCTTCAGTAGAGGGACATTTCATAATGAGCATTTTATAAAAACATGAAATCACAATGATCCCACTATATACCAGCATAACCAGGTTCAGCTAGGATTTCATGTTTTTGGTGAGAAGACAAAAGGGAGAGTGATCCAAGGGGCGACTTCAACGTACAGATTGTTACTTTCCTTCAGTACATTCATTTTTCACTGAACAGAGTCAAGTTGTCTTTTCAGCATAGACTCTGTATCCTTTAACACATTTTTGGTAACCCCAGATTTTCTGTTGCTGGAATGTCACGTTATTGTAGCCAGAAAGCAAAATCCTTTCCTAACTTTTGAGCCATATAACGTATAGTGATGAACTTCAAAGATTATACTACCCTAGCCTCATGTGGTTCCACCAAGTCTCTGCCTGAACCCCTCCCAGGTCAGGGAAGTTTCCTTTCATTGGCAATAGCTCTGATGGTGAGAGAGTGCTTTCTTATGTTCAGTTCTAACTTGTTTTTCTGTAATTTCCACTCATTCCTCCTGATTCTATCTTTGGAAGATAACTTTTACTTAAAGACTAAAAATTAGAAAAACAGTACTATCATGGCCCTTACATCTGATCCTACTTTTTATTTATAAACCAAGAATCCTTTGAACATGTGTGAAAGAGAAATGATCAGGGTTGGTATTAAATGCTTAAGTTTCTAAATTGTCTTAGAAGTCTCATCAAATTAAATCAAATCTGCAGTGTTAAATGACAGCAAAGGGAGCTTAGATCAGTCAAAGGGAGCTGGAATGGGATTTTGTTTTTCACTCCCAAGGTAGTTGTCAGCTAACAATGTTCCTGAGGTGAGCTTAGGTCACTGTTTTAAGTTAACATTCAGGGCTCCCAAGCCGAAACATTTTGTTGCAAGAAACCCTTTCTCTTTTGTTAAACGCAAAATAAACAGATAGCCCACTGAGATGGACCTCCTCCTTCCTCAGCTTCCCTACAATATGCAGGAGCTGCTGGAAGAAAATTTACTCCAATGGCTCAGATAGATATTGCTGAGCAAAGTGTAGCTTTCTTAGAATGGCAATAGATAAAAGCAAAACTTTGCTAGGGAGGGATAAAGGAAAAAAAAGGAGAGAGAGAGTGGAGGTTGCAGGGGACACGTAAGAGGAGGAGGAGGAAAGAGAAGACTGGAGCTGAGGGATCATATTTATAAGGACTTTTTCTCTCTTAATTTTATGGTGATTTCCAAGAAATTCTATTTATTTCAATAGAAATTGGGATGGAAAATGGTGGGGGTGGTGGCAGGGTGTTGGCTCTGTATTTAGGTCTAGATTGTTTTCTTGGCCACATGGCAATGTTTTCATGAAACAGACTTGATGTTTTTTGTTTGTATATTTAATCATTTAGGGAAATTCTAGGTATTAATTCACCACATGCAGTCACACATTTGAAGCCTATGTGTTATAGGTTAAGACAACCAATGAGATTATGATGAGGCAATATCAATTCTAAGTCCTGCTAAATGCAGGGGAGAGGTCTGTTCCCTTCCGGAGGAATTGGTGTGTCTGTCAATTGCCCTACTTACATTGACATTCATGTTAGGTGAGGCTTTTATTGCCATTTAAACAAAGATGCTGGGGATAAACCGTTTTATCTTCAAGGATCTTAGGAGGAGCCATAAGGCAAAGTATCTTGCCCTTGATATAAATGCTTCTCTCCAAAGATTTATTGGCAGATGTATGTAGGGTGACAATAGATTTCTAAATTGAATGTTCTGCCTGAGGAATGGCCTCTGATGTGCATTAAGACCTGTTTTGTAATATCCACACCTCTCAATTTGTGCGGATATACCTTCCTGATTATATTATGCATCAATCTTTAGGACAATTGTCAGGTGGTAGCTGCGCAGCCAGAGAAAATGGATATTTCTTGGCACAAATCTGACTAGTTAGCTAAGAAAAATCTTTTAAATCATCTGAGAGGGATGCAACTGGCACTTTTTTAAGGACTAGTACTCTGGTCTTTTTCTCTAAGTGCTGTATTCGTTGAAGACATATCTCTTTCTCCCTACTCTAGTTTCTGGGTTTTGTGGTTGTTCTTGTCACGTGTAAGAAATGTCAGAGGCACAGATTTCTGATAGGTGCTGACGCAGAGCCAGGGAGACTCCTCCTCCCCTTTCTCCCCTACATGTTCCCTCTCTCCCTCTTCTCTTCCTGTGTTCGTTCCTTCTTTCCACAGATATTTATTGAGTACCTAATAAGTGCCAGTTATTGTGTGAGGAATTGGTATCCAGAGGCAAACAAGGTCAATACACATCCTCCCCTCTTTGAGTTTACCAAAATGTGTGACACCTCTTTCTCCTGCCAGCCTCGCTTTCTCTCTGCCAGGGATCTAGACTGATCTTCAAGCCTTGGATCTCTCAGCCACCAAAAACATAATGTATCATGGGACCTGGCTGGATTGCCTGATACATCTGTACGCTAATGTGGTAATGGGTTGATGTATTACTCTTTTGGGGATCACATTGGTATTTTTACTAAGACCAGTTCCACTTTAAAAGGATGGTTAGACTGACTGTGAGCTATCCAAGATTTCGTACTCCAAGCCTAGCCCTTCAAGGAAGTCTACAGTGCTTGATACCAGGCAATATAATTACATATAAATCCCAAGAAACCTTTGACTGCCCTTGAAATTTGTTCCATGTTTAACTAATTGGGTATTTTTTAATAATTTCATTTTATTTCCAGAATTGGCTTATTGGTCATACCTCTTTGTTTCATTTTTAAGTGGTTGCTATAGAATTTACGATATACATTTTTAATTTATTACAGTCCACATTCTTATAATTTTATGGCACTTCTTGTGGAGTATGAGAACCTTGTAACAATATATTTTGATTTTCTACTCACATCCCTTGTGCTGTTATTGTCATACATTTTATTTCTATGTGTGTTATAAACCCCACAATATATGGTTATTAACTTTGGCTCAAAATTAATTATCTTATAAACAGATTAATAATGAAAAAATTGTTTATGATGATGTCTTTATATTTCTCACAAATTTGTCGTTTTGGATACTCTTTATTCCTTGGTACAGATCCAAATTTCAATCTAGTTTCATAATATTTTGCCTGAAAAATTTCCTTTAAGAATTTTTTATAGTACAGCTCTATTCATGTTGAATTCTCTCAACTTTTATTTGTGTAATACATTCTTTATTTTGCTTTTATTTTTGAAGGATGTTTTCACTGGATGTAGAAGTCTAAGTTGATGGTGTTTTCTTTCAAGAGGTTTGCTTTAATTCTTATCTTTGTTCTTCTGCATTTTATGTGTCTATTTTTTTTTTCTTGATTAAAAAATCTATTTTTTTCTTTTTTTTTTCTGAGACAGTATCTCTCTGTTACCCAGGCTAGAGAGCAGTGGTGCAATCTCTGCTCACTGCAACCTCTGCCTCCTGGGTTCAAGTGATTCTTGTGCCTCAGTCTTCTCAAGTAGCTGGGATTACAGGTGTGTGCCACCAAGCTCAGCTAATTTTTATATTTTTAGTAGAGATAGGGTTTCCCCATGTTTGCCAGGCTGGTATCAAACTCCCGACTGCCTCAGCCTCCCAAGGCACTGGGATTACAAGTGTGAGCCACCACACCCAGCCTCTCTGCTTCACTTTCAAGACTTTTCTCTTTGTTACTTGTTTTTGGGTATTTGTTTATGATGCATCTTGACGTATAAGCTTGGGGCTTATAGCACTTTATCTGTTTATCACATTTGAAAAATTTTTATAATCATTTCTTCTCTTTTCCTCAAATATTTTTATCCTTCTCCCTTTTCCTTCTCTTATTACAATTATATGTAGTTTAGATGATATCTTACAACAGGAAACAGATCTGTTTTTGTTTTTATTTTTTTCCCAGTATTTGTGTGTGTGTGTGTGTGTGTGTGTGTGTGTGTGTGTACTTCATTTTGGGTAGTTTATATTTCGACCTTGAAGTTCATGAGTCTTTGGAACTTCCAATTGGGTCTTTTCATGTCTTCTATTTCTCTCCTTATTATGTTCATGGTTTTCTTTATCTCTTTAAGCTGTAAAGCATTTTTAGAACAGCTGTTTATTTCAATTTAATTAGCTATGCTAATGCCATTGTATTTGTTATTTCTGGGGCTGTTTCTATTGAATGATTTTCTTGTGGTTATGCGTCACTTTGCCTTGCTTCTTGATTATCTAGTTTATTCAATGCTGGGCATTGTAAATTTTATGTTCCTCTGTGCCATACTTTGTTGTATTCTTTAAAGAGTGATAGACTTTGTTTTGACTCACAGGTAAGTTAGTTGGGATAAGTTGTTATTTTCAAAATTTGGTTTTATCCCTGCTTAGAGCAAGTTTGGAGTAGGCTTTTTATAGGATTAATTTACCTTCACTTCTAAGGTGTGGCCTTTCTGAAAAGTCAAGGAATCCTAAGCCTTATGTAAATTCTTGAATTTGTTTATCTTATAGCTATTCAATAATTGTTCTTTCCTTAAAAGTATTCTTAGCCGGCCTCATGGGGTATTGACCTATGCATGAGCAGATAAACCAAAGCTTCCAAGGGACTTTTGTGCAGATTTCTGGAACTCTTTCCTTGCATATGTTACTTTGCCCTTAAAATTCTAGCTGCCTTGGCTTGCCAAAACTCTGGTCAATATTTTCTCAGCTCAGTAAGAACTTTAGCATTTATGGATAAAGAAACTGTAATTAACATATATATATGTGTGTGTGTGTGTGTGTGTGTGTGTGTGTGTGTGTGTGTATACATACAGTGGAATACTACTCAGCCATAAAAAGGAATGAATTAATGTCATTTGCAGCAACCTGAATGAGATTGGAGACTATTATTCTTTTTAAATTATTATTATACTTTAAGTTCTGGGGTACATGTACAGAACATACAGGTTTGTTACATAGGTATATATGTGCCATGGTGGTTTGCTGCACCCATCAACCTGTTATCTACATTAGGTATTTCTCAAAATGCTATCCCTCCCCTAGCCCCCAACCCCTTGATAGGCCCTGCTGTGTGATGTTCCCCTCCCTGTGTCCATGTGTTCTCATTGTTCAACACCCACTTATGAGTGAGAACATGCGGTGTTTGGTTT
>CAUYLG010038033.1:0-11422 GCA_963573385.1 Cacajao melanocephalus | reverse complement strand
ATTGATGGGCATTTGGGCTGGTTCCAGGTCTTTGCTGTTGTACACAGGGCTGCAGTGAACATACCTGTGCATGTGACTTAATAGTAGAATGATTTATAGTTCTTTGGGTATATACCCAGTAATGGGATTGCTGGGTCAAATGGAATTTCGATTTCTAGGTCCTTGAGAAATCACCACACTGTCTTTCACAATGGTTGAACTAATTTACACTCTTACCAACTGTGTAAGAGTGTTCCTATTTCTCCACATCCTCTCGAGCATCTGTTGTCTCCAGATTTTTTAATGATCACCCTTCTAACTGGCGTGAGATGGTATCTCAATGTAGTTTTGATTTGCATTTCTCTAATGACAAGTGATGATGAGCATTTTCTCATGTTTGTTGGCCTCATATGTCTTCTTTTGAAAAGTGTCTTTTCATATCCTTCACCTACTTTTGAATGGGTTTTTTTTTTCTTGTATATCTATTTTAGTTCTTTGTAGATTCTGGATATTAGCCCTTTGTCAGATGGGTAGACTGCAAAAATTTTTTCCCATTCTGTTGCTTGCCAGTTAACTCTAATGATGGTTTCTTTTGCTGTACAGAAGCTCTGAATTTTAATTAGATCCCATTTGTCTATCTTGGCTTTTGTTGCCATTGCTCTTGGTATTTTAGTCATGCCTATGCCTATGTCCTGGATGGCTTTGCCTATGTTTTCTTCTAGTGTTTTAATGGTGTTAGGTTTTATGTTTAAATCTTTAATCCATCTGGAGTTAATTTTAGTGTAAGGTGACAGGAAAGGGTACAGTTTCTACTTCGTGCACATGGCTAGCCAGTTTTCCCAGCACCATTTATTAAACATGGAATCCTTTCCCCATTGCATGTTTTTGTCAGGTTTGTCAAAGATCAGATGGTTGTAAATGTGTGGCGTTGCTTCTGAGGCCTCTGTTCTGTTCCATTGGTCTATATCTCTGCTTTGGTACCAGTTCTATGCTGGTTTGATTACTGTAGCCTTGTAGTATAGTTTGAAGTCTGATAGTGTGATGCCTCCGGCTTTGTTCTTTTTGCTTATAATTGACTTGGCTTTGTGGGCTCTCTTTTGGTTCCATATGAAGTTTAAGGTGTTTTTTTCCAGTTCTGTGAAGAAGGTCATTGGTAGCTTGATGGGGATAGCCTTGAATCTGTAAATTACTTTGAGCAATATGGCCATTTTCACGATATTGATTCTTCTTAACCATGAGCATGGAATGTTTCTCCATCTGTTTGTGTCTTCTCTTATTTCTTTGAGCAGTGGTTTATAATTCTCCTTGAAGAGATCCTTTACATCCTTTGTTAGTTATATACCTAGGTATGTTATTCTCTTTGTAGCAGTTGTGAATGGTGTTCTTGATTTGGCTCTCTTTAAGTCTGTTATTGGTGTATAGGAATGCTTGTGATTTTTGTACATTGATTTTATATCCTGAGACTTTGCTGAAGTTGCTTATCAGTTTGAGAAGATTTTGGGCTGAGATGATGGGGTCTTCTAAATATACAATCATGTTGTCTGCAAATAGAGACAGTTTGACTTCCTCCTTTCCTAATTGAATACTCTTTATTTCTTTTTCTTGCCTGGTTGCTCTGGCTAGAACTTCCAATACTATATTGAATAGGAGTGGTGAGAGAGGGCATCCTTGTCTAGTGCCAGATTTCAAAGGGAATGCTTCCATCTTTTGCCCATTCCGTATGATATTGGCTGTAGGTTTGTCATATATAGCTCTTATCATTTTATGATACGTTCCATCAATACCTAGTTTATTGAGAGTTTTTAGCATGAAAGGCTGTTGAATTTTGTCAAAAGTCCTTCTCTGCATCTATTGAGATAATCGTGGTTTTTGTCTTTGGTTCTGTTTATGTGATGGATTACATTTATGGATTTGCCTATGTTGAACCAGCCTTGCATCCCCTGGATGAAGCCTACTTGATCTTGATGAATAAGTTTTTTGATGTACTGTTGCATTTGGTTTGCCAGCATTTTATTGAAGATTTTGGCGTCAGTGTTCATCATGGATATTGGCTTGAAGTTTTCCTTTTTAGATGAGTCTCTGCCTGGTTTTGATATCAGGATGATATTGGTCTCATAGAATGAGTTAGGGAGGATTCTCTCTTTTTGTATTGTTTGATATAGTTTCAGAAGGAATGGAACCGGCTCCTGTATGTACATCTTGTAGAATTCAGCTGTAAACCCATCTGGAACTGGATGTTTTTTGGTTGGTAGGCTATTAATTGCTGCCTCTACTTAAGCCCTTGTTGTTGGTCTATTCAGGGTTTCAACTTTCTCCTGGTTTAGTCTTGGTAGAGTACAAGTGTCCAGGAATTCATCCATTTCTTCCTGGTTAACTGGTTTATGTGCATAGAGCTGTTTGTAGTAATCTCTGATGGTAGTTTGTGCTTCTGTGGAATCAGTGATGATATCCTCTTTATCGTTTTTTATTGCATCCATTTGATTCTTCTCCTTTTTCTTTTTATTAGACTGGCTTGCTGTCTATTTTGTTGATCTTTTCAAAAAACCAGCTCCTAGATTTATTGATTTTTTGAAGGGTTTTTTGTGTCTCTATCTCCTTCAGTTCTGCTCTGATCTTAGTTATTTCTTGTCTTCTGCTAGCTTTTGAGTTTTTTTTATCTTCCTCCTCTAGCTGTTTCAATTTTGATGATAGAGTGTCAATTTTAGATCTTTCCTTGTTTCTCATGTGGGCATTTATTCCTATAAATTTCCCTCTCGACACTGCTTTAAAGGTGTCCCAGAGATTCTGGTAAGTTGTGTCTTCATTCTGATTGGTTTCGAAGAACATCTTTATTCTGCCTTCATTTCATTGTTTATCTATTCGACACTCAGAAGCAAGTTGTTCAGTTTCCAAGTGGTTGTGCAGGTTTGAGTGTGTTTCTTAATCCTGAGTTCTAATCTGATTGCACTGTGGTCTGATAGACTGTTATGATTTCCATTCTTTTGCATTTGCTGAGGAGTGATTTGCTTCCAATGATGTGGTCAATTTTAGAGTAAGTGAGATGTGGTGCTGAGAAAAGTATATATTCTGTGGATTTGGGGTGGAGCATTCGGTATATGTCTCTTAGGTCTGCTTGGTCCAGCTCTGCATTCAAGTCCTGGATATGCTTGTTAATTTTCTGTCTCATTCATCTGTCTAATATTGATAGTGGAGTGTTGAAGTCTCCCACTATTATTGTGTGGGAGTCTAAATCTCATTTTAGGTCGTTAAGAACTTGCTTTATGTATCTGGGTGCTCCTGTGTTGGGCACATATATATTTAGTATAGTTAGCTCTTCTTGTTGGATTGATTGTTTTACCATTATGTGGTGTCCTTCTTTGTCTCTTTTAATCTTTGTTGGTTTGAAGTCCTTTTTATCAGAGACTAGGATTGCAACCCCTGCTTTTTTTGTTCTCCATTTGCTTGGTAAATCTTCCATCCCTTTCTTTTGAGTCTGTGTCTTTGTACGTGAGATGAGTTTTCTGAATACAGCACACCGATGGGTTTTGACTTTTTATCCAGTTTGCCAGTCTGTGTCTTTTGATTGGGGCATTTAGGCTGTTTCACTCAATGTTAGTGTTGTTATGTATGAATTTGATCCTGCCATTTTGTTACTGGCTAGTTTTCTTTCCCATTAGTTGACTAATTTTCTTCGTTGCATTTTTGGTCTTTGCCATTTGGTGTGCCTTTGCAGTGGCTGGTACTTGTTCCTTTCCGTGCTTAGTGTTTCTTTTAGGAGCTCTTGTAGGGCAAGTCCGGTGGTGATGAAATCTCTCTGTAATTGCTTGTCCAAAAAGGCTTTTATTTCCCCTTCACTTATGAAGCTTAGTTTGGCTGGATATGAGATTCTGGGTTGAAAGTTCTTTTCTCTAAGGATGTTGAATATTGGCCTTCACTCTCTTCTGGCTTGTAGGGTTTCTGCCAGGAGATCTGCTGTGAGTCTGACTGGCTTCCCTCTGTGGGTGACCTGACCTTTCTCTCTGGCTTCCCTTAGCATTTTTTCCTTCGTTTCAACCCTGTTGAATCTGATGATTATGTGCCTTGGGGTTGCTCTTCTTGAGGCGTATCTTTGGATTTCTCTGTATTTTTTGAATTTGAAACTTGGACTCCCTTGCTAGGCTTGCGAAGTTCTCCTGGATAATATCCTGGAGCATGTTTTCCAGCTTGGATACATTCTCCCCGTCATATTCAGGTACACCGATCAAGCGTAGATTAGGTCTTTTCACATAATCCCGTATTTCTTTGGAGGCTTTGTTCATTTCTTTTCACTCTTTTTTCTCTTGTCTTGCCTTCTCTTTTTATTTGATTGAGTTGATCTTCAATCTCTGATATCCTTTCTTCTGCTTGATCGATTCAGCTGTTAAAACTTGTGTTTGTGTCACATAGTTCTTGTGCTGTGTTTTTCAACTTCATCAAGTCGTTTATGTTCTTCACTAAGCTGGTTATTCTAGTTAGTGTTTCGTCTAACCTTTTTTCAAGGTTTTTGGTTTCTTTGCATTGAGTTACAATGTGTTCCTTTAGCTCAGAAAAGTTTGTTATCATCCACCTTCTGAAGCCGGTTTCTGTCAATTTGTCACACTCTGTCATGTTGTGTTCCCCTGTTGTTGAGGAGTTGTGGTTGTGTTCCCATGTTGTTGAGGAGTTGTGATCCTTTGAAGGAGAAGAGGTCTTCTGTCTTTGATGGTTTCATCTTTTTTGTGCTGGTTTTTTCCCATCTTTGTGGATTTACCTGGCTGTGAACTCAGGGAGCTGCTTGATGAGGTCACTTGTCTGCCTGTGGAGGCACTACTGGGTTTCTAGGGACTCCTTCAGGTTACTAGGTAAGCTTCCTGTCTTTTTTGTTTACACTGGGAGGTTAGGCCCACCTCTTCTGCTGACCTGTAGGCACTGCTGGGTGGTCAAGAACACCGTCCTGTTGCTACTTAGGCTTACTGTGTTTTTTGTTAGAACATGAAGCGTAATCCCACCCCTTTAATGGTGGGTTGTGTCTTTCCTCCACAGACATGGATCATTCAGGGTTCAGCTCAGACTGAGGCACTGGCTGTGTAACCCACTAGAGTTAGTGCTTCAGCCCTCTGGGGTTTGTGGGGGAGGATAGGGACCCCCCCAGCTGCACCATCTGTCTCCCCGCTTTCAGCTCCCTCTCTCTCCGGTCATGGAGTAGGGGCCCACCCAGCTGCTAAATCTGTCTTCCTGCTTTCAGCTCCCTCTCTCTCCAGCAGTGGGAGGGGGCGATAGCTTGGTCCGCAGGCTCTGTCAGCCATCTTACGGGCTTTTGTGTTTGCTTAGATCTGTGCGCCAATCTGGGACACAGTCCTGGATTATTATTCAATTTTGCGCTTGTAATTCCTGGCTTTTGACTGGCAAAAATCCCCTGTTCTGTGTATTGCTGAGGCTTTGGGGGAAGTGCTGTATCTGGACTGGAGTACCAGATGGGGAGCCTCTGACTCACTGGTCAGATGCACTTTTTGGGTGAAGTGGCACCCCTCCCCACCTCGGTCTGCCCTGCCTGGGCTTCGCTCACCGTCCGACCAGACCTTTTGAAATGCACCTGGTACCTCGGTTGGAGCTAGGAGATCTCTCATTTTCCTCATCTCTCTCACTGGATGTTGTGCACTGGAGTTGTGTCTATTCAGCCATCTTGACACCCCAATTCTTTCCTTATCTTTAAGGAATGGATTATGATGCCTACTATGGAAAGAATAAATAAATAAGAGATATATGTAAAACATATGTTCCATGTTAACTACCAGTTATTAAATGACTATTATTTTTATTTGGAATCTTTTACTCAAGTAAAAATTTTACATGGTCATCACTTTCCTTGGGCTTCTTCCTCTAACCACAAAAGTAAATTTGGAAAAAGGTGATTCTGTCACATAAACTGTCAACATTGTAAGCATTTTTCTTTAGAAAAACAAAAAGGAAATAGTATTATTTTTATCATTAATATATACTTTTGTCACTAGAGATGGTAGGACCCTATCCTATTAGAAAGAACCAGTATCCAAACTTGGAAATACTTCATCATTGTTAATATAAACTTTTTTAAAGCAGAGATTATCAAAAATTAGTCCAGAGGGGGAAAAAAAGGATTATATGAGTATGCAACTAACATATGGTAATTTGGGTGGGATTGGGGATGGAGGGTTTATTATCTTTAATAATCTCAAGTATCCAGTTGGCACTGGAATTGGTAGTCTCAAAAAGAGAAGGAGCATGGGGCATCGATTAAGCTGAGGTAAAACCAGCCAATAACAGTTGAGGAGTATTGCATCTGATTGCAGCTGTATAATCAGTTGTTCAGTAATAAGATAGGATTTCTCATTAGCTAATAATGGGTACAAAAATGCCAAGAGCAGCAAGGGAAGACACCTATTTTGGGCAAGGAGAAACAGCCTTAGAGTGACAACTCTGAAACAAAGCTCTGTAATTTTTCTGAGCAACAAAACCAAACAAGAATAATTAGTATATGAACAACTTTTATGCTTTTGGAAATGCTATATATTTTTCCTACCAAAAAAAGAATGTTTTATTCTAGGAAATGAAAAATAATCCTGTGCATTTAATCACTGAAGAAGATCTGAAACAAATCTCCATTTTAGAAAGCGTTAGTACAAGTAAAAAGGATAAAAAAGATGAGCGAAGAAGGAAAGCAGCAGGTAATAAACTGTTAAGAAATATTTAAAGATAAGTTTTGTATTTGTTGCAGTGAACTTTGCATTTATACATTTATTATGCCCTTTGAAAGGCCTTTTATTGATTTACCTTTAAACAACTAATATCAACCAAATAGTTTGCTAATATGTTAAATTTTACATATTGAAATGGAAATATTGGTAATTATGTTTTCTGCTTTCTTTTGTGAAAACTTAATTTTATCATCATGCTCATGTCTTATTTTCCCCCCATCCTCTCTATATGTTCTAGCCTGGTACCCTGTATTTTTTTGTTTTGTTTTGTTTTGTTTTTAATTCTCAAACTTGCCAGGATCATGTTCACCTTAAAGCTTTTGCACTAACTGTTCTTTTTACCTGGAATGCCCTCTCCCAGACTTTAAGTAACTGGTTTCTTCTTTTCATTCAGAGCTCCACTTTAAATGCCACTTCCTTAGAGAGGCCTCCTAACCCTTCAGAATAGCAGCCACAGTCACTCTCTACCACCTCATTTTGTCAGTTTATTTGCATCACTCTATCACTGTGCTGTGTTTTATTGTTTGAGAACCTTGTTGATCTCATTTATTGTTGTACTCTTGGTACATACTTAAAGCACCACTTGATATATTTTAGGTGTTCTATAAACATACTTACTAAATGAAAGAATTTCTCAGTAAAATATTTTTAAATTTCTTTTTCTAATCTATAATCACTAGAAATTATTCTAGGTATCACTGGTATGCTTGTAATTTGCGTTGGAAAAGTAACATGTATTTCCATAGTTTTTATAGTAGGAACAGTGTTATTAGTGCTTTATCAGAACTAAAGAAATTCAGTATACATTTTTCATTAATAAATACACTCTTAATTCTTTGAGATTATTTCCTCTTCCAAAATCTTTTTCTGTAAAATCTTTAAAAGGTTTTCTTCCAAAACCTTTTTCTGTAAAACCTTTAAGAAATTATGAAATTTCTCTGTTCTTCCAGGAAAATTAATAAATTACTTCAATAAATCACAGTAATATTCATAGCTATGCATATTTTGTCATATTATTTGAAGATATAGTTATAAATTTGCCTTACTCAATTGATGACTTATGTCAGTATAACTAGTCTATTTAATATTTTATTTCTTATTAAAAGTTAAGGGTCATTTGGTGTTTTATTCTTAGTGATACTATTGTATTAGAATTGTTTAATTACATTGTGTAGAATCATGTCAATCATGAATGTCCCGCCAATAGGAAACTTATTTCCAAATGTAAAAAGCATGTTTATTTTACACTTATGCTTTTGAAAATAGAATTTTTTCATTATAAAAGCAAGGGAAGAATAAATTAATAGATGTTTAATTCTAGGATATGATGAAATGTAAGGGAAATCTATTCAGAATTTAGAAAAAGATCTTTAGTAATCACTTTATTTTATTAAGAAGACTAATCTGTTACTTATTTTAAAGTAATACAGTTGTAATATGTTGCAATGGTTTCAACCCATTATAAGTATTTCATTTTGTAGAGTAGATATTTTACATGTAAATATCAAATAGCAGGGAAAAGCTGAAATAGTTTTTTATTTACTTTGTTTGCATTTGTTTTATCATTTGTTTTTTTAAGTCTATAGTCAATAGGTGATTGACAATGATATTTTCCTACTTAACCAATTAATATTCATGGTCAGTATTTATGGAGCATGTGTTTCAAGCATTTCTGTAAAGAATATACACATTAATGAGACGTGATCCTTGCTCTTCAGAAGTTTATAATCTGGTTGAGTGGTAGATGAGTCAGGATGTCTCCTCTAAAAACAGATAATAATCTTTCAACCAAGAAGGCAAAATAAGAATAATTAAATTAGTGAAGTCTTGTAATAGAAGGTTATTGATGAGGCTGTGGTAACACAGATGATCACAGGAGGACACACTTCTTTTGGGGAAGGTAGAAGAGGAGGTGAAGGAATAGATTTTGATTAAGAAAGTATTGAGAGCTCCAGAAAAGAGGTGACATTAGAGAAGGAGAAAGAGAATGCATTTAGAGCAGTCAGGCTATCTAAGTAGATTGCTCAAGAAATTTCATATTTTATTATTTATTAATTATGTATTGGAGTTACTAAACTCTTAATAAAGGAGCTTCAAATTTAAAAAGAGTCTAAAAGTTTATTTGGCCTTTATTTTTTCTGCTGTAAAGTTAAATACAGCAATATAGTGTCATTATTTTCATGATTTAGGTAGGCAATGCTAACTAATGTCATTTTCCCACCAGAGGGCAGTGGAAGCATGAGAGGAGGAGGTGGGGGCAATGCCAGAGAGTACAAAATTAAAAAAATCAAGAAGAAAGGAAGAAAAGATGATGATAGTGATGATGAATCTCAGTCATCCCATACTGGTAGGTAGCTTTTCTTTACTTTTCCTTGGTGTATGTATGATATTTTTAACATGTTTTCTTAAGATGTGTGTAATTAGATATATATGCTTATACAGGAAGTCCTTGTTCTGCAGTTTCAGTGGCACAAATTTCAGTTAGCACACTCTAAATGACATCAGTCTAATAACAACACTGTTTATCTTAAATATTAGATACAAAGATGCTTTGGTATATTAACTGAGTATTGTATAAAGTACAGATTTCACTGCCAGCTCTTCAGTCCACAAATCAGTTCATAAATAACAGATGCATATCATTATCTGTGACAGTCACACCACTAATTTTATAGTTCTTCAATGATTGGTCACTGCACATTGGTTATTCCTTATGCACAAATGACAAAGCATGTAGCTGTGTTGCCTCCTTGTCTCCCGGTGATAAACGCTGTGATATTTTACAGAAATGGATAATCAAAAAGGGAACTGGCCAATAAAGATAAAAGCACAGCAAAGAAATGAAAGTTGATAACACTGAAAATAAAATTGGAATCAAGCATAAATGGAGTTATAGAGGGAATGGCTGACTGTGGGAATGTTGACACTGCCATTGTTCAAGAAAATGAGGAAAGTAGCTATGTTAAAAAGGATGATGTATCTTAGAGGATGTGAAGTAGGCAAAAATTTTACAGTTCTCAGAGATATTCCAAGATATTGAAAGGGCAAGGGATAAAATGTTGGAAGCTGATTCAGAGTTAGAAAGTGGTATGACAATTTATAAAAAAAAAAAAATTTAATGATAATAGATTGAGATTTATAGTTTCCCTCTGTCACAGAATTTATTACATATGGGCTATAGCTGGAAGATGTACATATCAAGTGATGTGGCTGCAGCTCTTAATGTTCTACTTTCTATTTGTAATAGCACAGTTGTTTAAGATTTGCTTTTAAAGTATTCTGAGATAGGTAGAAGTAACTACTGTTCTTCATATATGTAAAACAACGTTAATTAAAGGAAAAGTATCTTTATAGGAACTACCAGCTGTATCTTTATTTTAAATAGGATTAAGACTATCCTTTGTGAATTTTCATTTTTCACTGGTAAATGAATTTTCCTATTACCCAGGTGTACTAGGCATGTGGGTGAAGCGGCATTACAAGAAAACACTTTTCTAATACCTGTAATCTTAAATAATTGGTAAACGAGGCATGTGGTGTTCCTTTTGTGAGTAGATTATTATTGAAAGGAGCTATAAAAGTAGTAAAAACATTCTTCCTTTAAAAATGTAATTTCAGTGCTTTTGTAAAAAAGATTGTGTTGTAATCTCTGAAATGGAGGATGAAATTGGGTTCTCCAATAAACTATAGGATCAACTTGGTATGAAAGAGTACTAGAAGGAAATATAATTTAATAATTTATACAATGCATAAAGGAAGCAAACAGGGAAGTAATAGATCATTTAGTGTGAACGTCAGGAATGGACAGCAGATCCCAGAAAATAATAGTGCTGTCTGTCTACTCTAAAGCTAAGATTTTAACTTTTTAGATTTTTATTTGTAGTGAAAATTGATTTTTGAGCCATTATATTTTTATTTCTAAGGTTTTGCTTGTTGAATCAATAACCTAATTAAGCTAGAAATAATCCCTTTTATACCTTTACAATTTCTAATGGAAATATTGTTAGCTTTCTTTTGTCTACAACCCATGCTTTCCTAAGTAAGTGGGTAGGCATGACATTTGCACAGTTAACAATTATTTTCATTACAGTAGCTGCACACAGATTTTCCTTACTATAGACTTAATGTTTGTGAGAGCAAAGATAAATTATAAAATTCTGATTTTTTTTAATCTATGCCTTTTCCAAAAGACAAACTTTAGCTTAAATAATTACTGGAATTGTGATATACATGATTATAAAGACTTTCTGAAGTCCTTATTTAAATTATAAGTATTATTTAATTTTCAATAAATTTATATTTTTATAAAGGATGAAAAACTGCCCAGTATTCCTTGTTCAACAAAGATAATTTATCCTTTCCTTAAAAATTTGTTTTAAAATACTTGTTTTGATTTCCAGCTATTTGTATCATCCAAGTTTAACAAGGGGGAAAACTCTTTATTATTTTCTGATTGATTTATAGAAAATAATCAGTCATTTTAATGAAGTTAGCAAATGACCATATAAGAAATTGTACCACTTCATGATAAAAACCTTCAACAAACTAGGCATCAAAGGAAGATACCTCAAAATAAAAAGAGCTACTTACAACAAACCCCCAGCCAGCATCATACTGAGTGGAGAAAAATTGATAGACCCATTAAGAAATAGAACAAGAGGAAGGATGTCAGTTCTCACCACTCCTATTCAACATAGTACTGGAAATCCTAGCCAGAGCAGTCAGGCAAGAGA
>CAUYLG010038032.1:0-101626 GCA_963573385.1 Cacajao melanocephalus | reverse complement strand
CGCTGCTCCCCTCCTCCCCTGCCCCCTCTCTTCTTTCCCCTCCCCTCTACTCCATCTTTTCCCTCCTCTCCCCTTCCCCACCCGTCCTCTCTCCCTCGCCTTCCTTCCTCTTCCCCTCTCCTTCCTTCCTCTTCCCCTCCTCTTCCCTCTTCTCCCCTCACTTCCTCTCCTCTCCTTTTCCCTCCCTCCCCCTCCCTCCCTCCCCCCCTCCCTTCCCCTCTCCCTTCCTTCCTTCCTTCCTTCCTCCCTTCCGGGCTGAGCTTATGTGGGGGCCTGAGTGACCCCACCTGTGATTGGAATGCTACAGGGCCCTGAGCCATTAGCCTGGCGTCATCAACTCATTGGCAGGGTCATGATGGGAGAACTGCTTGTCCTGCCTCAGCTGGGACAGATTGAGGGGTGGTCATGACTTGCCAGCCAAGTGAGAATAAACATAGTATACTTCTAGTCCAGCCCTGAGGGGCCTTGGTCTTGACCTGCCAAGGCCATTCCTGGGCACTCTCTGCTTCTCTCTCCAGCCAGACCACTGTGTTTGTGCAGAAAGAGGTTGAGCTCATTGAACATCCAGTGTGGATCTCCTGCCCTCGGCTCTGGGGAACGATCTGAAGGCACCGTGCCAGAGTGCTGTGTGTACTGTTGAGGCTCCATAAATGTTCAAGAGCTGAAGACTTCAGGGCTAGAAGGATCTTTGGAATCAGCCCAACTCAACCCCCTTTCACAAGGATTCCCAACAGGGACACACCCAAGTATCAGGAACTAGAATCACTTGGGAGGGTACTTTCAAATCAAATGGATCCCCTTAGCAATTCAGATCATTTCCTCCCAGGGGTGTGTGTAGGGGGAGATAAGGGGATGGGTGGAGGATAAATAACTTGTGTTCTAACCATGTTGAGTTGGAGCAGATGTGTGATTGCAAACCATAACCCACCAAATCCCGTCTTCCAGACCCTGCCTGAATGCCTCTAGCTATGGAACTCTCTGCATGCAGAGTGTCCATCTTTTGTTGTTAGACAGCTTGACCATCAGAAAAGCTGCTTCCCTGGACTGATACCATTGGTTCCAGTTGAAGGGAGAGACACAGCTTAGAGTCAAACAAAGCTGGATTTTAATATCACTTCTGCCATTTGTTTAGATATTCTCCTTTGTCAAGAGACCTACCACCTCTCAGTCCCATTTTTCTCTTCTGCCAAATAGGAATAATTGTGGCTACTTTTTGGAGTTGTTGTAGGGATTATAGGAAATGATGAGAGTAGAGAGCTCATCCTAATGCCTGGCACTCACTCAGTATCTTGTACTCCAGGAACCTGTTGGCTTCCTCTTCTGTGAGGTTATGCTTCAGGTATGTGAAGATGCCTCATCTTTCCCTGCTACTGCTTATTACAAATGGGAGCATTGGTCTGTTTTTATTAAACACAGGGAAAGCACAGCAGGAGGGTAATAGTCCACTAGATCTGCCATTGTCAAGTACACAGAATGGGTGGCCTAAATTCCAGAGTCTAGAATTTTAAGATCAAGGTGTTGGCAGGGTTAGTTTCTTTGGAGGTCTCTCTTTTTGGCTAATGGGTGGCTGTCTTCTCCCTGTGTCCTCACATGGTCTGCCCTGTGTTTCTGTGTCCCAATCTTCTCTTCTTACAAGGGTACTGGTTATACTGGATTAAGGCTCCCCTAATAATCTCATTTTAGCTTAATTACCTCTGTCTTCCACTACAGTCCCATTCTGAGGTCGTGGGGGTTAGAATTTTTACATATACATTTCAAGAGACACCATTCAGTTCGTAACAAGGTGTCAGAGGAAAGCAGAGATGTTTAAGGTAGTTTAGTTGAGTGATAAGCTGAACACCATTTGTGTTTGCTCTCCACTGGTTGACCTGCTTGGTGATCCTGTCCTAAGGCCCAGCTGGATGGAAGTCCCCTGCCTGGGCCTGGGCCACTGCTGGCACTCCACAGCGTGGGGGAGCTCTGCCCTCTCTACTGAGTGGCTGTGGAGTGCATTTCCATTGCTGACACCTTGAAATGTTTTATAGGGCAATTCCTGCTTGTCAGCAGCCACATTTCTTAATCAGCTCCTCGTTCATTTCTCTAAAGGCGCCTGACACTTTTGACTAGCTCCAGAGGGTTTGGTGTGGGCACGGACATCCATGCACTCCCGGATCCAAGTGCACTCATACCCTGGGCCCATGCCAGAATTCTCAACTCCTTCCATTATTCTTAGCCTTGAAATGGTGAGAGCAGGCATTTTGAAACCAGACTTGGGTTTTTGTAAACATAGTTTGGACTTCCTGCCTACCTATTTTTATTTCCTTCATATTTGGAAAGAGAAAATTCCCAGACATGGGCCTGGGAATCAGGCTGTTCTCAGGTCAGCTCGTAGCTCCGGTTTCTTACTTCTTGTCTCTGCCTTTGCAGAGAAAGCGTTATTTCCGCTAACTGCATTGTGGACTCCCATGAATGGATCAGACTGTCACCTCTCGCCAGTGAAGGGCCTTGGAATGGTAGTTCTGGCTCCCCCAGCTGCTTTTGTGTTCTTGCAACTGTGACCCCTTTCAGGTGTGTAGAGGAGCAGAGCTGTTGATAGAGCTGCCCAGGAGGAGTAAATGTCGTGTCCATTGTTTTGGTTGGAATTATATTCCCCAGGTACCTGTCTATCCTATCAGGCCCTGCAGACTGGCAATCTAGCAGCCACCAACTTCTTCTAAGATCTGCTTCAGGAAAGTGATTAATGTTCAGACCCATCCCCAGCTCCTGCCCTTCCATTTGCCACATTGTGTGTCTTGTGGCCTGGGCCACTGGAACATAGTTATGGCTTCTTCCTTCTCAGCTACATACCACAGGGAACATAAACCCAGAGGAAGAGTCCTTGCTGTGGTCTATCTTTCCTGGATGTAAAGCTTATGCCCCCTGCCTGCCTTTGATGGTACCTAGGTGATGTCATCTGTGGGTGGGGACAGAGAGTCATTTATCTTTTTCACTGTAAGGAGATAGCTTTGGCAGCAGTGGCTGTTTGAAAGAAGATTGGCCCCAGCCAGGGGAATGCCTGCAGCCCTCATCCATCAGCAACACTGCTTGGGTGTGAGTGAGAACGAAACAGCCGAAAACATTTGTTTGGCTTTTACACACATTTGTTTGAACATTATTATTTTTTTTGTCCTCTCCTGCTGTGCCTCCTCTAGGAACAGGCAAGGAAGCTAGTTTTTTACATCTCTCCTAGCACTTTGCAATGGTGGTGTGTTTGAGAGTAAGTATGCATTTATTTAATGAGCCCTAAGTATTAATATTCTTTCAGGAAAAGAATTCACAAAAATATATCCCCTGCCAACCAAATTCAGTGGACCAAGCACTTTGTCTATTTTGCTGGGAGGAATAAAGGCTGAGAGGAAGCCTTGTGCCTGGCAGAGGATGAGGACTGGCGGGAAGGACTCTGACCATGTAGGAATCTCCAGATATGGTCAGTAGGATTGCGAATTCCCCTGAAACCACGGCAGACAAGGACCAGGTGAAAGATTTTAGGGGTGGATAGCATGGAGAAACTTGGGGTGGCCGAAAAAGTGTCATCAGTATCCAAAGGGCCCTCTTGTGACCTTCTGTGTGTGGCTCTTTAGTGGACAGAACTAGGACCAATAGGTAGACTTTATGATGTGGCCACTTTTAGCTTACCGTAAGGACCTCCTTCCTCACGGAGAGCTGTCCAGCGTGGGTGGGGAGCAGAACCATCAGAGACCAGCTGACTACTGAGCTGGGATATGTGCAGGTGTCCTGAGTGCTGGTCATCCTCTTGCCCCTGAGCCTCCTCCTGAGACTTTGCATTCAATCTGGAGCTCAGCATCTGTGTATACTTACTTTACTTCTGAGCTTTGGCCTAGGTCTCTTTCCCTCCTTGTTGTCCCCACTGGAGAAGAGACCCTTTGTGGTAGAGCTACAGCAAGGCACAGTTTCAAGGCTGTGCTACTTTGTGTTCAGTATTCTATTCTGCCTTCAGCCTCCTACCCCATGCCCACCTCCCTCCCTCCCTCCCCTCCCAGCTCCCTTCGTGTCTGGCTGTCACCCCCACCTGCAGCCTGGATATCTGTTCTCCCAGCAGCAGTGCCCTGGGCTGTGCCCTTCTCAGGCCCTTGCTTTACAGAGCATGCAGTGCAGCAATGTTGTTGGAACCGGGAGAAGTTACGGGTTAAGAAAGAGCAGCATGTGGGGACCATGGTGCATCAGAAGGAAATCCAGGACTCTCTTCGATGAGAAAGAGCCTGGAATAATAGGATCTACCCTTTCTCCCAAGTTCTGGCTGGAGGATCCCACACCTGCAGGTCAGAAGAACACAGTCAATCTTCGGAAAGCCAGGAGGCCCCAGCTCCAGGCAGGATCAGCTCAGCCATCCGTGAGTGTAACCGAGACGATTCAGTGGCCAGGAAGAGTCTACGCCTTGACTCTTGGGTGTCCTTGTTTCCATGAAAGCCTTGGTCTGCTCAGTCACTGCACTAGGAAGAAGGCTCTGGGAGAACTTAGATAACCTGGAAAAAAGTGGGGGTGGCACAGGAGCCAGGGTTGGCCTAGGGATGGCAGCATCCAAGTTTACTAGGTCCCCTCATACCTCATGGAGTTCTTTGCCTGAGATGAATGTCCCAGGCTAGTGGGGTCGGGGGTGTGATTGGGGAAAAAGTACAAACAGAGAAGGATTAAAATATTTGTGTGGTCTTAATTATATGTGCATGGTGACCATATCATTCACTATCAGTGGTCTGAATAAAGTATTTAGCATTGCTATTTTTGATTTTAATGAAAATTGTGTGATTTTTACACTGTCACCAACAAAACATAAATCCTCAGGCTATACTTCACAATTTATGTAGTTGACCTTGTGTGCTTTTGATACTTCTGTTCCTAATACTTATATTTATTTTTAGGGGGACATGTAGGGAATATTTAATCTTTTGTTCTGATGCAGCATTCATAGACAGAAGGAAAATCACTGAGGTGCCATTTAGCTGATAGGTAAACAGTGACTTTCTCTGATGAACTTAGGGCTGACCTAGAATTCAGACCTTGACTGTGGTACCCATTGGGCTGGAAAACCTGTGAAATGGAATTGACATGATCAGAAAATAGGTAATGAGATAAGGAAAGAGAGGAGTACTGAGCTGTAGGCAGCCAAGGCCTGTCAACCAAGAGGGCAAGTTTCTGAGATGGGGAAGAGACCCACAGTTATGGCCACTGGGAATCCTGTTGATGGGCATTTGTGGGAAATTTTGGGCAGTGGGTACTGGTTTACCGACATGGATAAAGACAGAGAGAGGGCTTGGAGGGTGGCATATACCTGCATTCCCAGCACTTTGGGATGCCAAGGTGGGTGGATTGCTTGAGCTCAAACCCTGTCTCTACAAAAAATACAAAAATTAGCTGCATGTGGCAGTGCACGCCTGTAGTTCCAGCTACCTGGGGGGCTGAAGTGGGAGAATCATTTGAGCTCAGGAGGTGGAGGTTGCAGTGACCTGAGATTGTGCCATTGCACCCCAGCCTGAGTAAGAGTGACCCTGTCTCAAAAAAGAGTAATAATAATAAAGACAGAGAGAAGCAGAGCAGTACATGATAAAAGCCATCTTTTGCAGAGTTCCTGTCTGTGCCAGGAGCTTTACAAGACTGTCCTTACCCTGTGGGGGACATACCCTAATTCCCAATTCCTGATCAAGGAAACTAGCAATGGTACTTACTGGTAAGTAACAGAGCTGAGATTTGAAGTCAGGAGGATTTGATTCTGAAGTGTCTGATTATTTTATGCAGCCTCTTTTTGTAGATGCAGAATGTACAATTTTCATAGAGGGTTCCTCAGAAGCTAATGAACTCAAGCTTGTCATTTTATAGATAAGGAATCTGAGGCCAGAAAAAGGGAGGGGGAATTATTTAAGACCGTCAGGCCAGAGAGTGAAAGAGAAGAAACCAGCTTCATTCTTCTGACTTTTTGTCTAGTGGAACGTCAGGATCTTAGCCTTAAAATAGAATCTTCCAAATTGCCACACCTGTTGTATACTATTTTTGATGGTTATTATCTTTGGCAGTGCTACATTGACATGAATGAATTCTACATGAATTTTGAAGTTGTTTTAGAATACATTTGCTACATTATTCATAATATACTTATGTAGCTTGTTTTAAAGCCAAGAGAAACCTAGAGCAATAGCTTCTGCTTTTTTGGCTGTGACCCTACATTTTATATTATATCTCATTATACACACATATATGTACATTATATGAATAACTGAAACATATGTTTTCTGAAATAGCACTTCTCCTTACTCTGTGTGATACACTTTGGTATTTTCTATTCTCATTTATTCTGTTCTATTTTGTTAAAAATATGCTGGCTGCAAACTATCTAAATTGATTTCATGACAAATTAATGAATGGTTCATGACCTGGAGTTTGAGACATTATGACCTAAAGCAATGTCTTTATCAGACATGATTTAAAAAAAAGTCATTACAGAGGAGATGTAAAGTTGGCAATTATCTTTGGTCATAAATGTAAAAACAGTAAGCTTTGAGTTTTGTAACATCAAAAAAAATTGTATACATATGAAAAATAAAGTGGCACAGGCTTGGATTCTCTGCAGACCATGGCAAATTTGCAATGTACCTGGTATTGTATGATGCTGAGTTTTATTTTCTGCCTGGATTTCTGAACTAACTGGATACAGCTACAGATGCAGACAAGAGTGGTTGCTAGAACTGCAATGCAGTAGGCCCAGTGCCTGTCTCCCCCTGACCCAGGCAGACGCCTCTACTCTCAGGCTGTAGGAGGTGTCAAGGTGTGTGCAGTGCACGTGTAATTAAGTTCTGATGCTTTATATGTTAGCATGATGGTAGGCCACTGACCCTCCAGATCCCCTCCAGAAGCTTGTGCTAATTTCACTTGATGTTGCCAGCTCCCTTAGGTTTGCACTATTTCTTTCTGCAGTCTCTCTTCTTTAGCCTCCTATCTCTACAGGGGTATGGAACAGCTATTCCCACTGACTCCTGGCTCCTCCTCCTTATGGCTCCTTCCATTGGTACATTGGCCTACTACACAGCAACCAAGTTTTCTCTTACTTCTTTTAGGATCTACATTTTATCCGTCTATCTAACCACCCACATTCATCAGTGCCTTGTGCTAGGCAAGTTTTGTCTTAGGGTCAATATTTAGTCCAAGACCTGACCCGTGAGAATGACACACAAGTGAAGACCTGGCAGAACAACATCATAAGGAAGAGGAATGGCAAGTGCTGAGCCCTGAGGCAGAAACAAGTCTGGCGTGTTTAAAGAGTGAAAGAGCCAAACTGGTAGAGCCAGGGGACCATGGGGAGAGTGATACCTGATGAGATTGGAGAAGTAAGTAATAATAAAAATACTAAACAACCAGCACAGATAAATAAGTGTTGGCCAATCAGAGCAGTCATGGTCAGGTAGAGACCAAGTCAGGAGGAGCCTTGTGGATCATAGTAATATATTTGAAATTTATTTTTGTTATAATGGGAAATCATTGAAAAGCTTTAAAAAGAGGAGCAACACAATTGGATTTAAGACCTGAAAAGACTGCTTTATAAAACTACAATGAGATACCACTACACATAAGTCAGAGTGGTCAAAATCCAAAACACTGACAGCATCAACTGCTGGTGAGGGTGTGGAGCAACAGGAACTCTGTCATTGCTGGTTGTTGTGCAAAATGGTACAGCCACTTTGACAGACAGTTTGGCAGTTTCTTACAAAACTAAACATATTCTTACCATATGATCTAGCAATTGTGCTCCTTAGTATTTACTCTAATGAGTTGAAAACTTATGTCCACATGAAAACCTGCGCAGAGTTTTATGCTTAAGTGCCAAAAATTAGAAGCAAACACAATGTCCATCAGTAGGTGAATAGGTAAATAAACTGTGGTAGATGCAGACAAGGGAATATTTTTCAGCGCTAAAAAAAATGAGATGTCAAGTCATGTAAAGATATGGAGGAAAGGAAACTTAAATACATATTACTAAGTGAAAGGAGCCAATATGAAAAGGCTACATACTGTGTGTGTGTATATATATATATATATATATACCTCTGTGCAGGGTTTTGTGTGGACCTAAGTTTTCAACTCATTAGAGTAAATCCCAAGGAGCATGATTGCTAGATCATGTGGTAAAAATGTGTGTGTGTGCATATATATATGTGTGCATATATATATATGCACACACACACACACACACGCAGTATGTAGCCTTTTCATATTGGCTCCTTTCACTTAGTAATATGTATTTAAGTTTCTTCCATATCTTTACATGACTTGACACCTCATTTTTTTAAATGCTGAATAATATATACACACACATACATTATATATAGACCATTCTAGCTGGTATGTGAAGAGTAGATTGTGTAGGGTCAAGAATCAAGAAAGGCAGGGATTCCAGTTGGAAGGACTTTACAGTAGACCAGTTGAGAGATGTAAGGGACTTAGACTAAGATTTTGATAACTAACAGTGTGAGAAGTAGTCAAATTTGGGATATATTTGGAAACATTGTCATCAGGACCTGCTAGTGAATTAAACATGTAGTGTGAGGGAAGGAGAGCAATCAAGGATGACTAAGATTGCTGGCTTCCACAATTATGCAAGTGATAGTGTCATTGACAAAGATGGGAACTTGAAGAAGAGCAGGGTTGAGAGAGAGAGAGAGAGAGAGAGAGAGAGTGTGTGTGTGTGTGTGTATAAGACAGGGTAATGGAGTAGAAAAAGAGAGAGAGCAGGAGGGAGAAAGCTATCAGTAGATCTTTTGTGACCATGTAAGATTTGAAACGCCAATAACCACGTGGAGATAGTTTGAATCTGGGGAGATGTATTAACTAGTGATATAGGTTTTGGACTATCAAAATAATGACGTTGGTTATAATAATAAGGCGGAAGTCATCCAGATGCTGGTTATAATAATGAGACTGAAATCAGCCAGAGGGAGAAGGTAGTTGGGAAGAGATGAAGGCTGCATGCAGAGCCCCAGGTTGAGCACAATAGGAGGTTGCAGCAAAGAGGAAACAGTCATTAAGGTAGATGAAAGACCAGACAAAAATAACATCTTAAGAACTTAGAAAAGAATGCATTTTAATCTCCTCCTGATGGGTTAAATATCAGGAGGACAGAAAACTTATCAGTGGTCTTAGCAAAATGTAAGTCTTTGGCAGCCATGACAAGAACCGTTTTTGGTTGATAGTAACGATGTAAGCCCAGCTAGGGTGAGTTGAAGAGTCAATGGGAGATAAGGGGGTAATTGCAGGAACAAGGTCCTGAGAAGCTGAGAGGAGATGAATTCTGGAGCAAAGAGAATGGTTTGTTTTGCTTGAAGGAGAAACAACATATTTTCACCATATCCCTATAGCAAGAGAGTGAGGGGTGGCAGGAGTCATTTGCTGAGAGAGAGGTTTTAGATGTTTAAGGGAGTAGAGAAGATCTATTCTAGAAGAGAGACAATGTAGAGAAGACAACATAGTTGTCTTGGAGCCTTGGAAAGTGAATCCACTAGGCAAGAAAGTAGGATTACTGGAAGTGTAGACGTTCCTGCTTACAAACGTAAAGCAAGTCCAGTCAGCATGATCATGACGTGATTTCCCCAGCAGTGCTGGTTGATTGGGTACAGACTCAGAGTAAGCAGATGGCTGGCATTATTCACATTCAGGTCTTTCTGGGCTAGTGTGATATACAGAGAAAAAGGGGCAAAGGAGGTAAACATGTGCTGGGGGTAGATATAGTGTTGACTGAGGCATCTGAGCTGGATGGGGAAGAGGATGAGATCATGTGTGTGTGGGGAGTGGGGGACGAGTAGGTGATGGTAGTGAGAAAGGGAAAGGGACCATGGATTGAGCATCTCAGAGAGGTCAGCACTGCTGAAGTGGGCACTCTTGAATAAGAGAAGAGGTGGTCACAGAGTGGAGCTGCTTGACATTGCAGAGGGGATGAAGTTATTGGTTGGAGTAACTGGTTGAAAATATATAAAGTAACTATTGGAGTTGGTCGTGTGGTGGAAAGGAGGAACAGATCATTGAATTGGATGGAATCAAGAAATGGAGACACTGGTATGCTGGGCATAGGTTACCTATCCATGTGGATGTTAACATTTTTAACAACAGGAGCCATGTGCTACAGTCATCAGTGAATGAGGAGGAAGAATGGGGAGAACTGTTAATGACAGCAAGGTGAACAGTGGGTGGTAAAGTCTGATGACTTGCACTTCAAAGAAGCAAAGCTTTGAAGGAGGAAGAGGCAATGGAAAGCAAAGAGAACACCTACCTCCCTTCAGACCCTTTAGGTGTAGAAGGGAAAATACAGCAGCTGGTTGAGAGGATTCCAGGGCAAGCAATGTCTTTGGGGATGGTTAGAACAAGATGGAGAAGGGAATGTCCCCAAAGGAGGTGATGACTGAGCAGGCTCTGGAAAGAGGGGATATACTAGTTAACTAGATGAACGAGGCAGGGAAGGGCTTTCTATGCAGAAGGGAACTTATGTGCAAATTGTTCCAAAACAAGAAAAGCACAACATGATTGAGAGGCATAAGCCATTAAAGATGGCTTTGGGGTGGCTATAAAGAGTGTGAAGGGCAAGCTAAGACAGGGAGAGCCTGGCGTGCCATGTGAAAGAACTGGGACTTCAGGAGCCATCAGGGAGTTTGAAAGTGGGGAACAACATTAGGTTTCAGAAAGATCACTGTGGCATCAATGTGGAGGATGAAGAGGCTGGGACCACACTCGAGGCATGGCGACTGTCCGGGGGCTGTTGCCATCGTCCCTAAAGACAGCTGGGAGGGTGCATCTCTGTGGATGGGGATATTTTAACTCCCTGTGACTGTCTCTTAGAATCTGGGCAAATTCCAAGGCTGATTATTCCCATACATATTTAAAGGGTGGATTAACTCTAATTGCTGCTAAGAAATGGGCTAACTGGTTGTATTCTGGAAAGGGGCTGGGTGTCCATTTTCAGAGAAAAAAATAGGGGAGGCCAGAAGTGCATTTTTCTTCTCATTGTGTTTCCTGGATGGGACTTAGGACCACCAGGAGACAAACAAGCATGAAAGACAATGGATCTGAGGTGGGGGAGAGGAGGAGAGGTCCGTAGGGAGGTGGCACCCTTCTGGGCACAGATGTGAGCAGGCCTCAGCTCTGTCATTAATGACTTTTCCTGTGTGTATTGACATCACTCCATGCAGAACTATGACCTGCCATTTGCCCCTCACTGGCTGCCACCTCTCTTCCAGCCCGCACAGTCTCTGGCCTGTGGCTGTGGTAAGCGTCCTGTGTGATTTGCTCTTGGCAGTAATTTTTCAGAGACCTTTTCCTCCATGTTATTCCCATTTGGAGCCATCTTGGTTGGTAAGCTGTTTGAAGCAATTTGTCTTGTTGGAGTTTTTAATGAGAAAAGGAAGGCACAGGGATACCTCCTTCCTCAAAGCCAAGGACAAACAGCTTTTCCGAGCATTTAAAAATATTAGATCTGGAGTTCAAAATTAAGTGTCACTTCAGCAGTCATTTATGACGCTCCATATCCTGTGCATCTGAGTTCAGTTTCAGCTACAGCCTCTGGGCTTAGTTTCCAGAGGCCACCGCAGGCTGCACCTCGGGTGAGGACTGTCTGAACTACGTCTTGAGCACTGAATATTGAGGTTACTCTCTGGCCTTAGGTTGGCTGGAGTAGGGGAACATGGAGGGAACACAGGTTAGCTGGGGGAGTGGGACAAGGTGCATGAGGGCTGTGGAGGCCGGGCATGACGTTTGAATCTTACAGACCATGGGAGTGACTAAAAGAGTCAACTGTGTGTGAAGGAACTGAAATGATTGAAGTTGACCCTACTTGCCTGTCACCTCCTCTGGGACACCCCTTGTCAGAAGCCCTGACCTTGGCATGGACTCCTGGGCAGTCTGCCACCGAGCATTCATCTTGGGGCAGCAGCAAAGGACTGTCAGTTGGTTGGGAAAGTTGACTGTGTCTCTCTGGGGCTGAGGTCATTAGGGGAGATGATGTGACCCTAGACACGGAAGCTGCACGTGATCTGGCCACAAGCTTCACTTGGGCCAAGGGCTCCAGTGTCTTACCCAGGCCCTTGGTCCAGAATTGTTGCTGCTTAAAAGCACCAAGAACATTCTGTCCCATTGTTTTGCTTCAGTCTTCTCGGGCACAGGCATCTGGCAATATGCGCTGAGCTTCCTTAACCACAGGGCATGGTCTGTAGACCTGAGACTGGGCCTGAGGCTGCTCCACCAATGCCAGGGGTCCTGGCCTTTCCCAGAGCAAGCAGCTCTCCTTCTCCTGGAGATGGCCTCAGAGCCGAGGCCTGGTCACCCTGGAGCTGCGTTCTGATGTACACTGTCCCTTCCCTGTTCCTTCCTTACTCGCCCCCACACCCCCACCATAGCAAGCCACAGTCACTCGCTACACCATTCATACACAAACACATCCGGCCTGGTGCACACTCATGGTCACACACATACACCACAGCATACACCACACACTTCACCACACACCCTCCATAGCACGTGTCCTCCCACACACCATACCTGTGCTCCCACTTACACTGGGTTACTGCCTCTCAACTTCCAGCCAGCACACACCTCACAGATAGGCTCCTCCTGTGCCATACTCCACATGACTGCACGCACCACACCCTTGGGGCGCCAGGCAGTGACACACCTGTCATCAAGCTTCTGATGGGGGTCTTCACCCAAAGTCACCACCCACAGCACTGTTTGCTTAGCCTTCTCCTGCAACCAGGGCAGCTGGAATGGCCCTGCCAAAATTGTCAGGGGGTTGATGATGTGTCTACATTAGGGGTGTGGGGAGGAGAAGGGCATGATTTGAAAGCACATTTATAATATTTCATCAGTTTGGGATCCAATTTGTGGCACTCATATTGATAAATACTGCTTGATAGAGTAAACATTTGGCAAGACCTGTAGGTTTTATTTGGAAGATTGGAGAGAAAAAGCTACTCAGCAAGGAGTAAGCTGGTGTGTCCAGGAGTGATAAAAGGTATTGTGCATGGAAGATTTTAGTGGAAATAGGAAACCAGGGCCCTGAGCAGACCAGTCAGCCAGCACTTAAAGGAAGGACTAAACCTTTTAGCTGGCTGGGGAGACCAGCTCTGTGTCCTGGTGCTTCCCCAAACTCACCTGGAGGTGGCGTCTTCCTGCTGACTGTGCAGGCGCCAGGCAACCATTAGAGCATCCTCATCAGAGAGGCACTGGGGAGTGAGCCGCAGAGTACCTGAAGCTCTCCTCCACCCCTCCAAGTGTGGCAGGTTTTAAAAGACAAACTGCAGGCTACCTCCCAAGATGGCTTCCTTGACCTCTGTTCTCACTCCTCAGAGCACCGTTAGCACCAACAGCCTCAAGCCTGGAACTTGACAGTTCATCTGCAGTGTTCCCTAAACACCGTGATGAACCCAGAGCTGTGCCAGAGATAGAGGAGAGAGTAGTAATCCAGGCAGACTTGCTTCCTGCTACTGCGGGGGACAGAGAGTGTAAATAATAATAATAATAAATAACGATAATAAAACACATGATGGTTGAGAAACACCACAGAGGAGAGATTTGTGTCATAACTTTCAGAGAATAGGAACTGTTTTAGGAAAGACAAGTATTGTTTTCTAGAAAAAAGAAGAAAGGAGAGGAGTAGAAAAACTTGAATTGTTTATCTGGGAAAGAAGCGCCATTTTTTCCGGAGCCAATTCAGCATATATTCAAACTTGCAGTTGTCGACTCCTAGTGGAAGTGCTGTCCTTCCTCTGAATTCGTGGCAGCTTCTGGAGCAGATGCCCATGCCTGAGTCTTCTTTGGCACAAGGGCAGTCATAAAGTGGCACAAACACTAGCTGGCTGGTGCTGGGCACCAGGGTGCTGTGCCAATGCTAACCTGCCAGCATGCTCACCTGAAGCAAGGCAGCAAGACATACTGCATCTTCTAGACCCTGCAAGACGTGCTGCTCATAATGGGAACTGGAACGTCACCACTGAGGGTAGAGATGACCAGATAGAAAGGTTCCAGGTGCCTTCTCCCAAGAACAGATGCTCTTAGAGAATGATCTTTGCGTGGGCTGAGAAGTGGTGAGGAGCCCTAGGCTATTCTGCACAGATGGTGGATCTTCTGTTCCATGCCAAGGAAGGCTTACAGTGAGGAAGAATGACTCATGACGATGCTGAATGCAATGAGGATAAAAGCAGGGTCACTTGGTCAGGGATTGTGTCTTGGATCCTCTAATTCATCCACTCTCTGATGGTCATCCCTTATCACTGAGTTCTGGGTCCCATTGATTTTGGAGTGTGTGTGTGTGTGTGTGTGTATTAGGGTAAATGTCTGCTACGTTTTAGAATTTTGGAATCATAGAGTTTTGGGGCTGGAAGTATCTTTAAGAGATCGTGAATCCCACACTTTTATTTATAGATGGTGAATGGAAGCCCAGAGAAGAGAAGGAACTTACCCTATTTAATACAACAGGCTAGTGGCAGAGATCGTCCCAGGCCTCTTGCCTCTTGGGACAGGGCTCACTGACTCTGCCTAATTACCCAAATCTGTCCCAATCTGAAATCAGAGTCTCTGGCTAGGGCTCTAACAGCATTCAGGAACCCAGTCGTAAATCTCCGAGCCCTGAAGCCACTCTGCTCTGACATTTGTTGTGTTTTACTGCCAAATGCTGCTGCTCAGAGATGCCATCTCCGGAGGGAGAAATTCTTGAAAGAGACACCCCCTTTTTCCCCTTCCCAAATTAGGAGTTAATTAGTACCAAAATGTGCCGTGCGTTGAGCAACTTCCACAAGGTTCCCAAAGCAGAGAACTGTCTCATTTTGAAAGCGCCTAATTGTGCCTGCATCTCTGTTTGGAGAAGGGAGTCTCTAGGTCTGGGCCAGGCACCCGCAGGGACAGATCTGTTAACTCGCTGTCACCTTCTTTTGAGATACCATCATCTTGTAATTCTGAGCAATAAAACGAGTAATTGTGGGTCTTTTGAAGAAAGGCTGTGCGCCCTGGCCAGTTTGTTTGCCCTGAAAGGCCTCCAGTCTGGGTAGCTGGCCCCATTGCCTGGTTATCTATCTGCCTAGAGACTTCTTCCAAACTCCCACCCTCTCACTCCTCACTTCAAGCTCCCCTCCTTTTTCTCCACATTTTTTTTTTGTTGTTGTTGTTCCCAGAGCTCCACATTTCAGAAATATTTTTTTAAATCCAAATGTCGAGCTGTTGGCCTTGGGAGGCTCTCCTTCCTTGTAGATGGAAGAAAGCTGGCTCTGTCTCTTAGAATGCAAGCTTCCCAGAAAAGCTGTGGGTGCCCCAGTTCCACGTTTGGTGCCCCCCCTACCCTGCACCCTTTGGCGATCCTCGATGCCAGCTCCTCTGTCCGGGAACTCTTGAGCGTCGTGGGCCTGGGCATGTGAGCCCAGGGTGGGTAGGAGGGTCGCTCCGTTCAGGAACAACGTTTGTATGACTTTGAATTTAAATGAAGGTCTCAAAAGACAAAACTAATTAAGATTTACTCAGGCTGCCATTGTCTGATAATGCAATACCATCTCGTTATTGGAACCACATTTATGGAGGTTTAATCACTATGAGGCAGACTGCTCTGGCATAGCTGTCAAACCACACAAAATGTGTTTTTAATAATTAATTGGTACAGTATCTTGTCATTGTAGCATTCATCTCAGGCTTGGGTGTGTTTTTTAAAGGGATGCTGTCAATGTACTTTTGAAATTCTGTCATCTTGTTTTTAATAACTCTTCAGATCCTTTAAGCAAGGGGAAGGGAAAAAACATTCCTCCACAAATTCCATCCCTGAACCCCTCATGATGAACAAGTTTTGGAATGTGATTGAAGCGTTCCTGGGATCCGGTGCTGAGCTGCTGACATTTTGTTTTTCAAAGGAAGAAAAAAAAGTTGTGTATTCAATATTTGTTTTCCTTTCTTGGAATCTGCAGGCATTGAAGGATGATGAGTTAGGCTTGGGGTAGAGGCTCTTTCTGTAGAGGCTGTTAGCCTGGGATCCCACGTATAGGAGCTCAGGCAAAGATATGTTGAGCAAGCTGTGGTTCTTAGATAAAGCTGTGGCTTTGGAAGAGACCTACTGAGTGAAACGTGGATTTTGACTATTTTCCATACTTGGGCTGGGGAAGGCCAAGAAGAGCTGTGCTTTCTCTCCCCCTGAGACCTTCCTCTCACCTTACTACCATACAGAAGGGTTGTGAGGGTCAGATGAAATCACCTACATGGAGTCACTTTTCATTCTGTCCAGTGTCTCCCCTAAGCCTGCAACTGGGAGACTGTCACTGTCTTTAAGGTTGTCATCAGGTTGATATGAACAGTGCAGGTCCAGGCTGAGTTGGCTTATGTTCAGATCTTGGCTCAGTGCCAGCTAGCTGTTTGATCTTATGTAAGTCATTTATCCTGTATTCAGTTGCAGCTTCCCTACCTGTAAGCTAAGAATGACATTTGTGCCTGCCTCACTGGTTCCTGTGGAGTCAATGAGGTGATTCATGTAAGAAGCTCAGCACACTGCTGATCGTTAGTGTAGATCGTTGTCAATGCAGAACCCGTGTGGCCTTTGCCCTCCTTTTCCTTGGCCTTAGAGCTCGCTGGCTGGTGTGAGCATCTGCCTGAGCAATCTTGCATTGGTCAGAGGGGCCCTGAGGCCAGCAGCCCCCTTTTGCTCTGTCATCTCAGTTTCTATCTATATTTGTCTAAGGCAGTGGCTCTATCCAGGGGCCATTTTGTCCCCCAGGGGACATTTGGCAATGTCTGGAGACACTTTTAGTTGTCAAAATGTTGTGGGTGGTGGGGGGGCGGGGACGGGGACGTGTTGTGGGCATCTAGTTGGCAGAGGCCAGAGATGCTGCTTAACATTCTACAGCACACAGGACAGCCTCCACAACAAGAATTACCTGGCCCCAAATGTAGTGCTCAAGTTGAAAAACCCTGTTCCAAAGCTACCTCTCCTTACCATAGCTTCTGAATAAAAAGGCCCATACCTGCATTCAGATGGTGATGTTATTAGGAGGATCACAGAAGATGAAATAATTCACAGACAAGAGGCCCTGGTGTAGTAGAACAAGATAAAAAGCACCGTTCTGTGTCTGCTAATTCCACGGCCATGTATTACCTCTGAGAGATTCATCAAAAGGAGTGAAGGGCCCCTCCCTTCCACTCCCAGCCCTATATTCAATGCCCCAGGATGGAGTTGCTGGCCAGATGTCAGGACCATACTGTGCTTTGCTGTTGCTCAGTTTCCTCCTTAGACTGTCTAGACAGTCAGAAACTGCCCTTGGCTCTGTACCATGCTCAAAAAACCTTCCTGAAATTCCTGACCTCTCTCACCTCTCCATGCCTATTGTAGGTACCCACCATCTTTTGGAAGGGTTCTGTCCTTGATAAATGGCTTTGTGTCCATTGAGTGCCCTCAACGGTCCATTGAGAGCCATGTTTGTGACATGAGTGTGTAGTTAGCCATTCCTGGTACTTCCACTCCAGTGCAGGCTGACGGGCTTCAGACCCGTACAGCAGGGCATATTTCTCCCCTTGGGACCACTGTCTGTTGCTTGAGTCAGATTATCTGGGGAGACTATCTCCTGTCGCAGAGAATTCACTTGGGGTAACAATCAATATTTCAGAAAGGATGGCCAGTCTTGCTGCCTTAGAGAGGTTTGCAGATGGATCGATTAGACCTGAGTGCCTCTCTGCTTCCAAAGTGTGTCTAGTCAGTGCCCAGCTGGAAAATTCAAAGTACAGGCTCTGGAGTCTTGCACTCATTGCCCTGCAGCTTGTATGGAGGCCAGCCCAGAGGCAGAGAGAAGCTCTGCTGGAGGTTAGGTTGATGGGATGACGTGTACTAGGAAAACAAGCAGAGGAGACTCAAAATGTTTCTCTGTGACCTTTGCAGCCGTGGCTCAATACCAAGATTGTTTTTTCAATACCAAGATTGTTTTTTCCCTCCTCATCCCACTGTGGCCTGGGTGTAGGTGAGAAAGGAACAATTGTGTGGTTCATTCTCAATCTATCACGAGAACCTACCTTCTTTCAACTAGGACAGGGAGCATCATGTGGCTCATCCTGTATATAAGGCCTTTTATGAACCACTACATCCCTCCATTCCTGTGAGCCTCACGAGATCCACCATGATGGGTGGTTAAGTAGTCTCTGCATATAAGGAGGTAGGCTCAGAGAGGTTAAATGCCTTCCCCAGGGCTATAAGCTAGAGAGGAACAGAGCTAAGACTCAAAGCCAGGACATCTAATCTCTCCTGCAGAGGGGACCTGGGAAAAGCCCTGGGTAATCTAAAGCAAGGCAGCTCCAGCCAGTACCACCCTGTCCAGAACAATGTATTTTAGAGGACTCCACTTGGACCCTTTTGTGACCATTCACTCCTAGGACAAAGAGTCTTTTAGGTTGATGGAATGTGTTCACCCTAAACCTGGTCCCACTCCACCCTCTCATGCTTTGGGTTCCTAAGACATTGGAATTTTCTGCCCCAGTCGCTTTGAGCCCATCTCCAGAGCCTGTGTGGTCCTCTCCTTGGGAGGGCAGACCTGGCTGCTGAGATGTGAGACCCTAGGCCCCAGGCAGGCTCCAGGGTTGGCTGTTTGTGGGGATGCACACGGTGTTTGAATGTGTGGCCTGCTGACTGTGATGGTAAGTAGGCCTCCTTATATATCAAGAAGTCTTGGTTCAGGCTTGGAGGCTCTGTGGTCCTGGAGCTGTACACAACCTAAGCCTGCATCATCAGGTAGCTTCCTACCCTCCTCTAGCCTCACCTTCCGCCATCTGGGCTGTCCCTGTAGCGGGAGCCTCTGACCACAGTCTCCCTCCCATTCATTACATGCTGCCATATTATTGGAGTCAAACGAATAGGAAAGCACTTGGAACCTAACTGAAACCGTATGTCACCGTATATTATTTTTCCCAGAAAATAATTCTAATTAGGTCAATTCTGTATTGTTCCTGTGGTCTTGGATGCACAGTAAAGCAGGCCTTCACATCACAGTATACAAACAGCCTCCATCTCTGAGGATGGAGAGAAGGGGAGAGACCACCTTGGAAAAGACCCCACATGCTAATACAGAGTGGATTTGACACAATCACGGAGACCTGATGAGCCACTCAGTGTGGGCTAACTTATTGTAAGCCCTCAACAAACACAAAAGTCTTAACTTAGTAGTGACTTGCCAGAGACCGTATCTAATAGGACATGTGTTTTTTTTTTTCTTTGCATTTAATGTGTTCTGAGGTTCAGGGGGCTATTTTCCCAATTGTTACACATCTCTTTCTTTAGCTTTGATCTGAGCTCCGCATACACATCCCAGCACCAGGACTTTCAGCAGCAGGCATCCTGGAAGCCTGGTTTGGTTACAGGACCTAGGTGAGCAGTGCTATTCTGCAAAGGGAACAATTATGCTCCCCCAAACACACAGAAGCATCAGAATTCACAGCATGCACTTTACAAGGGTAATAAAGTTTTATATGCAGCTCAGTGAAATACTGAATACAGCCAATTATCCACCAAAATAAACTGATGAGAGAGAGAATGGCTATATTTGGCTCAGACTTAATTATTTTGCATTTGAACTTCTCAATTCCATGTAATAAAATTCCATTCTGCCCTTATTTCCTGGTTAGGTTACTTAATCTCAACTCTGGTAACTGAGCCCTTGAGTGGAGTAGACTGTCCAATGTCAGTGGTAAGAAAATGTGAAAGGTTTGACATCAATTACAACATTACACACAACATAAAATTTAACAACTTGAATCAGGCTTTCATTGCTCTTTAAAGAGACCGTATGGCTTTTTAAGATCTAAAAATTAATCAGTTTTTAAGAGTCATACCTTTTTGAAAGTCCCAGATTTTACTCTTAGCTTGAGAGGTAAGAGGGAACCTCTCTCTATCTCTGCCGTCTATTTCTTTTCTCTCTTTCGTTGAAAAAAGTCACCTCCCTTTCATTTAAAAAAAGTTCCCCTTTTCACTTAAAAATGCCATCTAAGTTCTTCTGTTTTTATTTTTCTAGGAAAGTGATTTTCCTTTAATGAAATTAAAAATGAAGGATATAGAAATTGAATTGTTTTCCTAAAGCTTTAAGTTTTTGGGGCGACCGTGGCAAAAACACAATGATCTCACATTTGCGCACAAATGAGGGCACCCCAGGCAGCAGCCAGTGGCCTCACTAGGACCAGGAAGGCTCTGAGGACCCCTCCTTTGTGGCCTGCATGAGAATCCACATGGTAGCTTTCACTCCATTGCTACTTGACACTTGATCGTCTCATAAAACACCACATGTAATTCAGAAGTTTCCGCCTATAACAGGACAACATGCGGCAAGAACAGGGGTAAATGACCTGGCTCCTTTAATAAGTGTGGTCTCTGGAGGTCAGCCCTGATGTCAAAGGCAGAGCAACAGGGCAGACAGGGTGGCAGCTGTGCGCTCTGGCAGAGCACGGGGACTGAGACTGGTGAGGACGTGTCTGCTTTCTTTCTGCTTCTCTCAAGGTGGATGATGTATGATGTGTCAAGCAAGATTGTAAACTGAACGTGGTTGCATGTCCTATTTGCATTTGTATTCCCAGTGTAACTTGGAGCATGGCACACTGAATGAATGAAGACACGAATGACCGTACTGATAAGAGTGATGTAATGCCCTGTCATCATACAGTGTTGCCATTACTCTGATATATATCCCCTGATCTTGTCATAGAAAGGCATGTGTCAGGAAGTTTCTGTTGACCGTGGGCCTAGCGCTGCGTGCTCTTTGAGGAAGGAGGATGCATGTCAGTGTGTGTTGAGGACTTGAGTGACCACAGCAGGATCCCTCTCTG
This sequence comes from Cacajao melanocephalus, assembly GCA_963573385.1. Classification (NCBI taxonomy): domain Eukaryota; kingdom Metazoa; phylum Chordata; class Mammalia; order Primates; family Pitheciidae; genus Cacajao; species Cacajao melanocephalus. The sequence goes on along the minus strand of CAUYLG010038032.1, from coordinate 80,800 downwards.
CGTCCATCCTGCTGCATCTTATTCCTGGAGATTTCCCATCTGCTCTGCCCACTTTGGAAGACATAGGCATCTTCTTTGTGTAAGAGTACTGTCTGTAGGACACCATTCACCTGGCCCATCCTTTCCTCTGCCAATCAGTGCTGCCCAAAGTACACCAGACAATCACATTGTGCCCTAACATGCTCATGGGCCTTAGATAAAAAGTGTTCTGAAAATCCCAGTAATTGCTTTGACCTTTGAAATGTTGTGTTCTTGTATGAAAGCCTGAGGATAAAGCTGGCCAGTGTGATAATGCTCGCATGTTATCATATGGAGCTAAACTCTTGGTAAGGTCAGGACTTAATTACCAGAGATTCAAGAACCAGCAGCCCTCAGGAAAGGTCAGCTGAGGTTTCTCCTTTTGCTCCAACCACAGTGTTTACAAGAAAAAGGCAAAAAAAAAAAAAAAAAAAAAAAAGCAACATAGTACACCTGTGCCAAAGGATTAGTCTGGAAAGCAATATCCAGGGTATACCTTGGGGGCATCATCGTCAGGACAATCTCCTTCTTTGTCCCTAGTCCTATCTGTGGGACTCTGGGGAAAATGAGTCTCCTATATCTGAAGAACTGTGGAAGCCATCATGCCTAGCATCAGGCCTAATGCATTTTAGGAAAACTTGAGACATATTCACAAAGGTGTGAAACAGAAAGAGGTTTAAGCTTCAACCACAGATAGCCGGAAAATGAAATTAACCCTCAGTACTAACAAATATACACACACACTGCATTCTGTGATGAATGTTTTAAATAGACTTACATTTTTTGGAGCAGTTTTGGGTTTGCAGCAAAATTGAGTGGAAAGTTACAGAAAGTTCCCATAACCTCCTGCCCTGCACACACATCCTTCCCCACTATCAATTTGGGTCACCATAATGGTACATTTGTTACAACTGATGAGCCTATGTTGACAAATCATTATCACCTAAAGTCGGTAAAGTTCACTTTTGGTGTTGATTATTCCATGGATTTTGATAAATGTATAATGACGTGTATCCGACATTTGAATTTGGTTTTTACTTAGGTTGTCTTTTACAAAAGGTAATTTTGGCAACATCCCAATTAAAAAATCCCCATTTAAAAGAATCACAAAATAAAAGAAATCTTTCTATTTAAAATATTTTAATTAAAGAATATAATCTGATTTTTTTGTTATTCCTTCTGGAAATATATTAAATCAGTGATAGAATAAATAATGAATATAGACAGCAGTGGTACTATCCATTAGAAAACATTTAATCCACAGCTGGGAGAATTAGAGGCAACAAAACCATTTTTATTACCACGCTTATCACAAATCCCCTACATAATTTTATGAGAAACATCATTAAACTTGTAGCTACTGCATTATCTTTTTCCTTGGACCATTTCTGAAACAACATTAGTTTTTCACACTTCTTTACATTTCAAACATTAAAAAAGTCTTAATCAATGCTTTTACATAAAAAGCAAAGGGCTAGGTTTCCCATCATAAAACGTTATGTTGTTTACACAAAAACTGCAGCTAACCTCGTAAAACTCAAGTGATTTCCCAGTGGGGTCCTGCAGGGACACTTGGCTATGGCAGGCGCCACACTGATTTCCAGCACTGAGGCAAAGCGGACTTCCTGTGGAAAGCTGTTCTCAGCACCCGCCATTACTAATCGGGCTTTTCAAGTCGGGTGCTCCAAACAGGCATCTTCTCTCCCTTCAAAGCCTGCAAAAGACACCTCTAAGCAGCTAGGAAAACAATATAAGGTAGAAAAATTCTACACAAATATTAATTCTACCTTATGAAAACAACATAAGGTAGAAAAATTCCACACAAATTTAATTAATAATATTAAAACTTGAGTTCCCATGGCCTCAAGTTTTCTGGAAACCCTGCTGTGTCCTTGGGGTCAGCTTCCAGGACAGCTCTCTTGGATGGAAATGATAGAAGGTCTTTGGAGAGAAGAACTGCCCACTGGTATCACACTTCCCTAGAAACCGCATGTTCTTTCAAAACCTTCCATTAGGTGTCAGCGACTCTTAAAATATATGAATTGCAAGATTTTTAAAATCTTTGCTTCCTGAAGTTGAATAATAAAGCCAAAATGCTTTGGGAAGCTACAAGTCATTAACTGTTTTCAAATGTCTGGTTTTCAGATGAAAACCTGGATAAGTATTTAAAAGTTAATTGTTGCTTCTCTTATGAGAGTGAAGATATGAACCACTTTTCCAGTTTTAAGTTTGAAAATTGGGTATTTGCTTTCATTCATGTATCATAACAAGTTATTTTTCTGCAACTTCAGGGAGTTGTTTCCATGTAGAATAATTTTGTAAATAAGTTTAAGAATCCACCTCCATGACCATCTTCTTTGTGGATACTCAGGAATCTTGTTAGACCATCCCTTATTATAATGAGCAGATACAGGGAGAATAACACAAGTATCTTTTAAAAAAAAATTTTTTTTTGAGACAGAGTCTCACTTTGTTGCCCAGGCTGGAGTGCAGTGGCACAATCGCGGATCACTGCAACCTCCGCCTCCTGGGTTCAAGCGATTCTCATGCCTCAGCTGGGCGCCACCATGCCTGGCTAATTTTTTTATTTTTAGTAGAGATGGGGTTTTGCTATGTTGGTCTTGAACTCCTGACCTCAGGTGATCCACCTGCCTCCGCCTCGCAAAGTGCTGGGATTACAGGCATGAGCCACTGCACCACTGCACCTGGCTTTTTTGTTTGTTCATTTGTTTTTGTTTTCTTTTTTTAGACGGAGTCTCACTGTCACCCAGGCTGTGGAGTGCACTGGCACGATCTCGGCTCCCTGCAGCCTCCGCCTCCCAGGTTCAAGTCACTCCTAACTCAACCTCCCAAGAAGCTAGGACTACAGGTGCCCACCACCATGCCCAGCTAATTTTTGTATTTTCAGTAGAAATGGGGTTTTACCATGTTGGCCAGGCTGGTCTTGAACTCCTGAACTCAGGTGATCCACCCACCTGGGTCTCCAAAAGTGCTGGGATTACAGGTATGAGCCTTTGCGCCAGGCCCACAACAGTGTCTTTGAAGCTACTGAGGCAAAAAGGATTTACTCTGCCTTATATGATTCCAAAGTGTTTACAAGTTGAGGATTTTGGAACTCAACTTTGTTTCTTTTGAGCCAGAATTAGAACATAGGCCTTCTAACTCCAGAACCCTTCTCTTAAAGATTATGCTATAGTGCCCTTGAGAAAGTATAAAATATAGAGGGAAGGAGAGCCAGGCCTATTCATCTTCAAGAGAAGTTTAAAATCAAACTGGGAATATAAAACAGAAATGCATACATGATGAATAATAATACAAGGTAATTGTTGATGGGATGATATGGTTAATAAATATTGATGAAAAACCAAGAAGCCAAGTTGTCAGGGATGGTTTGCTATTAATAGATGACCTGGGACTTTATCTGGGCCTTAAAAGATCAGTAAGATTCATCCAGGCATAAGAAAGAGGAAAGGCCAGTGATGACCAGACCGATCAGATAGGATAGAGTAGAGCTTAAGTATGGAAAGATAGGCCAGGGTCGAATTATGGAGGATCTTGAAAGGCAATCTGTGGATGTTGGAGAGGTTGGAATAGATACTTGCTAAACTTTAGTTTTATTTCTCTCACCGTCTTTACTGTGCTAGGTGCTATAGTTTCCTGGAAGGGTAATAATAACTATTTTTAAAGTGGTCTAGTACTGTACTGACTTGTTTTTCTGCTTTTCCTGGATCTTTTGGAATAATCATACATTATAATAGTCCAAATAATCTTTATGGATATAATAATATACAAGTAGTCCTTTCTCCTGGGGGCATAAGTACATTCTCCTAGCCAATCTCATGTAGACCATATGGTCTCGTTGTCCACCATTTTTCCTCCTCAGTTCTTTTAAAAGTATCATAAAGATTATTTTTGCACAACTATAAAGGATGCATACAGAGATTTACTTTTTACATTTTAAAGAATTTTTACTGTGTCAGACAACAATTTGAGATTTTTCTTCATCTAAAGTCATCTAAAGCTTTGGGGTTCTTGAACACAAATGTAGTCCTTCTCTAATCAGATTTTCACTTTAAGCAAAAAGGTTCTGTGATTCCTCCAAAGCATAAAAGGAGGAGAGTTTCTAGACAGATTAGTTCCCCTTTGTCTTTCAAATTCCACAATCCTACTAGGAAGCTATTCTCACAATTCTGTGAAGGTGATTCTGAAAGCTGAAGTGAGTTAGACATGGGAAGATAATTCCCAAAATGGTGAAAAGGAAGATTTTATTATTTTGTTGCTTTTTTTTTTCCCTTTTGGTAAGAAAGAATTTGGTAGAGTTAGTTATTTGGCAGAAAACTTCAATTTCCTTTGCCAAGCTTCCTAAAAATAGTCTTTCGGCAGGCAAGGGCCCTCTCAACATGAGCAGTGTTCATTTGAAATAGGACATGTTGCATGAATGTAATTACCTGTTGACCTGAAGATTTCAATTACAACGAGACAAAGAATGTGGAATTATACTTCTTGCAAAGTTATGAGCTCGCCTTGTTTTATGTGTGTAACAATAAGTTCTTTCATGATGTGACACCATGGCAGTGGGTGGTGAAATCCGATACCTGGCAAAAATACAATGGAATTATATAATACCAAAAAAGTTAATTGTTTTGCCTTTGGCTAATTAACTCCTCTGAACGGAGAAGTACTGAGGATGAGGTCAGCTGGTGCCTTTTGTTCTCCAATTAGTTTCCATGCCCTTTTAGGCACTGTCTGAGTGGTGTGTGGTTATAAAAGGAAGGAGTCCAGGTACTATTGGAGCAAGACCCAGAATGGGTGCCCCTATGGCTTGGTAGCAGCTTACTGACTCCATGGAATTCTTCTTGATGGGATCATGCCCATCACTCAGACTTGAGCCAATAAGCATGCCCATAGCTCTTCTCCTCCATTTCCTCAGGAACTTTTGCACACTGGTATATAATAGTGTAGGGGCATGGCCGGGCGTGATGGCTCACGCCTGTAATCCCAGAACTTTGGGTGGATCATCTGAGGTCAGGAGTTTGAGACCACCCTGGCCAACGTGATGAAACCCTGTCTCTACTAAAAATACAAAAATTAGCCAGGTGTGGTGGCGCACGCCTGTAATCCCAGCTACTCGGGAGTCTGAGGCAGGAGAATTGCCTGAACCTGGAAGGCTGAGGTTGGAGTAAGCTGAGATTGTGCTATTGCACTCCAGGATGGGCAACAAGAGTGAAATTCCATCTCAGAAAAAAAAGAAAAAAATGAGGAAATTATGCAGTGCTGCTAAAAGCGTACTTTGGTGCAAGTACTTTGAGGTATATGTCTAAGAGAAATGTCCTCTATTTGTAAAAGGGTACATTAACAAGTGTGTTCATAGTCTGTAATAACATTGTCTGTAATAGCAAAAATTTTGGGATCAACTTAATTATATAAATGTATATTCTATACTGATGAGTCTTAAAAGCATTCATTGAGAAAAAACACAATTTTTAATATAATGTATTTGATATGGTACCACTTCTATACATTTAAAATTTCTAAATAGTGCTTTATATTAATGACTATGTGTATAACATATCTGGTAAAAGTATAAAAATCTGCCTGAGAGGCACACAGAACAATTTCTAATAGTGGTTGCATTTGGAGATGAAGAAAGGGAGTGGATTAAGAGTTGGGAGGTTGCTAACTATATTTGTAGTGTTTTATATCTTTTAAAAACAATTGCTCTTTTTAATTTACCAAAAAGAGCAAAATATGAATATGTATTAAGTCTGGGACGTGGGTATGCATGTCTCTGCTATATTATTTTCAACACTTTTTGCTATAATTTGAATGTTAGTGTCACCCCAAAATTCATATATTGAAACCTAATACCAATAAGTTGACATTAGGAGGTGGGGCTTTTGGGAGGTAATTAGGTCATAAAGTCAGAGCCCTTGGAATGGAATTACTGTCCTTTATAAAAGAGGCCCCAGAGAGTTGCCTTGCCCCTTCCATCATGTGGGGACACAGCTAGAAGCCACCACATGTGAACCAGGAGGAGACCTCTTACCAAACACCAACTATGCTGGTGCCTTGATCTTGGACTTCCCAGCCTCCAGAACTGTGAGAAATAAATCTGTTTATAAGCTGCTAAGTTTATGGTATGGTACTCAGTTGTTTATAAGCTACTCTATTTATAGTATTTTGTTATAGCAGCCCGAATGGACTAAAATACTTTTGTACATATTTAAAATAATTAATAATTTAAAAATTAATAAAAATGAAGTAAGACAGTAACAGATTAGAAAGCAATTTATTTACTGTAACCAAATATAAATAATTTCATGACCCCAAATATAATGGAAAGCTGGTCTTAACTTTTTACTTTAGTAGAAAAAAATTTAGACTATGGACAAAGAGGAACTTATAAACCATGAATGCTATTTAGACACTAAGACTTACTATTGTATAGTGTTTGGGATACCCTTTTAAAAGAACTTGAAAGAGAGGCTGGAGTCCCATCTGTATGGAATAGTTTAAGTTAAAGCTTCTTGTTTTACGATTCTTCTAATCAAAACTGTGACACTGCTCTGGGGTGAAACAAGGGGATCTGTGTTGCCTAGGATTCTGCGCTGAGGCTGGTATACAAATGTCATCATATGGTCCACCATCCATGAAATCCATGAGCTGGAAGTCTGAAGTGTCAGTGACACAATCCCTGATTTTATAGGTGAGGAGGTGGGGAGTTATTAGGGGAGATGTTGCCATCTTGTTAGTAGCAGAGCCAGGGCAGGAAATCTTGTTGACTGCTCATAGATTTTTTTTTTTTTAATACTCCATTGCATCTGAAATATTCTGACTTCAGGGTTTTGGTTTTTTTTTTAAATAATTTCTTCTTCTTCCATTAGAAATGAAGGTGACATATGGAAGGGTGATTCTCAGAAGGAAAAATTCCCATGGAAGCCATGGATTCATTCATGACAAAGTATGCTGGCCTGTTTGCTTGAGGCAAGTCTTTGGAAGTTTTTTTTTGTGTGTGTGTGCACAGAAGAAAACTCGTTAATAGTTTTCTTGCAAAATACCAGGTTTATTGATTGAGAGTGGCAAGCTATTTTCCACTTTGAAATTGGTAAATATAAAATATAAAAATAGTGCCTTGACAGATGGATGTGTGAGGCACAGGAGTTGCTAACTTAACCCCACTAATAGCTAATTACAGAGGTAAAGGGGTGGAGATTAATGTCAGCAAACTGACACAAGCTCTATGACTAGTGTTTCTAAATTTCTTGGTCTTTACATTCACCATATGGTAAGTTTGAGAAAATCACCGTAGGAAAATATGGTGACAGGATGAAGGTGATAAACCTAAAAAACAAAACCGAGGAGAAGTGAGCCCTACACATCAGCTGGGGTTTTGCTCTACATGTGCCCTTTCCAGAGCCACCAGAAACAAGTCCCTGTCCCAAAGGTGACCCTACAAACTAAGTACCTAGTGTTTCCTGGGGCATAATGTTTTCCGTGTGCCAAGGACTAAGGAATTTTTACAGCATTTGAACAGGCACATGAAGTCAGATCTAGTTTAGAATTCAGCTTTACCGCTAACTAGTACCACTAACTAGCTGCAAGACTTAAGGCAACTTATTTGACTTTTTAAATCCTTAGTTTCCTCATCTGAAAATGAGAATGAGAATTGTAGTAGCTTCTATAAATAGTGGTTCAGAGGATTAAATGGGACAATGTACATAAAACCCAACTCCTAATGTGCCTAGCTCATAGTGAGTGTTCAGCAAATGTTGATAGTGGTTATTATCATAGCACACCTCTTGGTGCATTTGCCATTGTCTTAGCCTGTTTGATGTTGCTATAATGGAATATCTGAGGCTGGATAATTTATAATGAAACAGGTTTATTTGACTCACATTTCTATTGGCCAGAAGGTTTAAAATTGGGCATCTGGTGAGGAGCTTAAGCTGCTTCCATTCATGGTGGAAGGTGAAGGGGAGCCAGGGTGTGCTGAGATCACATGGAAAGAGAGGAAACAAGAGAGAGAGAGAGAGAAAGAGAGAGAGAGAGAGAGAGAGAGAGAGAGAGAGAGAGAGAGAGGAGGTACCAGGCTCTTTTAAATGATCAGCTCTTGTGGGAACTAATAGAGTGAAAACTTGCTCATACCTCCTCCAGGGAGGGAATTAATCTATTAATTACGGCTCCACCCCCATGACCCAAACACCTCCCATTAGTCCCATTTTTAACATTGGGGATCAAATTTCAACATGAGATTTGGAGAGGGACAAACCTTCAAACTACAGCAGGCATGTCTGATGGAACCATCTGTATGTTTTGATTGCTTGATTACCCTAAACAAAAAAGCCCTTAGAACTCCTGCTATAGAAGACATTCATGGGCCATCTTCCTTCCCTGAAGGGGTCTCTCTTGCCTCCGTCTTTGGTAGTGTTTTCCAGAGTCTGCTCTGAAGACTTTCTATCTAAAATAGGATAAGAGTTCTGTTACCAAAAGTGCTTAGAAAAATAAAGCTTACATATGTTCCTTTTGAAGATTCATAATGTACACTTGCATTGGTCTCCTGTAAAGAAACAAGTTTAACGTTGTTCAGTGTGGTGTTTCTAAAACTAACTGAACCAGGGGGATCCTGTTGGCCTAACTGCTGTTGCTACCCCACAGACCCTGATTTCTATGGTGCATCCCTTGGACCTTGCTGCCCTAGACTCTCTGTTGTCCCATTTGTTGGTTATGCTCACTTGGAGGCCATTGATGGGGCGGCTGACAGCCAGGAACCGCCCCACCCCACTGGCACTTCGGTGAGCTGGGCTTTTACTCAGGCACTCTGAGAACCCCCTTATGCTCCTTACTCCTAAAACTAGCAAAATACAGAAGGCTGTGCTCTCCAGATGTTTGCTAATCCCCTCTGAGTGTGCTGATATATGCAAGTATGCTGGTGTCACTCCGACCTGAGAAACAAGGAGACCATATGTCTGTGGTGCAGCCGCAGCAGCATCTGGCAGGACCAAGGTTTCTGTGCACCAAAGGCTGTTTCCAGATTTGGCTCCCAGACTGTGGCTCCTGCATCCTGTGCTCCAGACAGCTAATATCCTTGTGCACATCCCCTGTTCTGAGGCGGCCCGTCTTGATTTGAGTGGCAGCAAGCCCAAAACATACCTGGGCAACTCTCGTTCCTGCTTTTGCTCCCGTATCAGTTATACCCTAAAGTGGATTTTCTTCTCTGTCAGATTATAATAACATTATGTCAAGAACAGCCCAGATGAGTGCTTTCAAACCTTAACTTGCATATAAATACAAACTTTAATTTGCATACCTGAAGGATCTTGCAAATTGAGATTTCCAACTTTTGAGATAGGGTTTGAGATTTGTAAATCAGCACAGACTAAAGAGGGTCACACTTCAAGTGGCAAGAACCTAGGTGTAAAGACTGGCTTCTCCTGAAGAGAATGTGTAGAGCATTCTGCCTAAGGGTTTTCAGGTTCTAAACAATTTAACAGATATTTTTCTTTCTTGTTAGAACCTTGCAACAATCCTGTGAGATAGCCTAGCAGAATTCTTATATCCATTTAAAAAATGTAGACATTGAGATTCTGAGAAATGGAGTAACTTATCTTAGGTCAACTCATAAGGAAAAGATCTTTCCAGGTCTCTATTTACTGCAGCACAACTGCTTGATTAAGGAGGTGGGAAAACTTATAGGCACTGGCTTCTGAGCTGCCAAAGCATTATTTACCCTTCTTTCTTGGTATGACCTTTGATCAAGATTATGTAAATGCCTATCACCACCTCTAGCTGACTACAATGCCCGGAGGATAAAATTCTATGACATATATCTTCATACTCCTAGCAGCTCTTGACTGTGGGCTTGACTATGGGATTGTTGACTAAATGACTGACTGGGTATCTGAGGGTGCTCACTTATTGTAAGTGAAGGATGACACCTTCTTTGCTTCTTATCTTTATAAGGGCACCTCATTGCCTATAGAAGGGGAAATGAAGGATTTTACTGAGAATAATAGCTTCTGTGCTGCTGCTTCTCAGAAGGGTGTTGCTGTGGTTTTATTGTCCTGTTATATGTAAATTTTCAGTGCTGCAAAAGAAGTAGCACTTGAATAGAAATTTCTGCAGCAAGGCAATTTACTTCTATAGAAGGATGTGTCTCAGAGATGGAGCAATGGTGAGTGTACACCTGAACAAGCAATGGTGAGTGCACATCTGCATCTTATTCCTGATGCAGGTAGACTCTACTGCTACGTCATTCCCCTGTTGGCTAGGGTTAAACTGCACAGTCTAAGTTAATTCCGATTGGCTGTTTTAAAGAGAGCAGGGGTACGATCCACAGTAGCGGGTGGGTAGTTTGGCAAGAAGCAGGAAGGATGGTTATAGGACAGGTCAGAGCAGGTGACCAAGGGTGACTGAGGTCAAAGCAGTTGACCAAGGCAGGTGACTGGAACAGGTGACTGGGATGAGTCAGGATGGAGCAAGTCCCCAGGGGAACAGATGTGAACTACTGATTAGAACTGGTCTAAAAGGTTGCTTACTGAAACTACAAGGAAGTTAAACTTTAAAATGGAGAAATAAAGAATAAGACTGCTGAACATACTGACATACTGATTCTTTGAAGAGAAACTTGGAGTTCACTATATCTAACAGTCCCTTCCAAAAAGAATTTTGAAATTTAATGTCCATTGTAACAGTATTACTTTAAGAGATGATTAAGCCATGAGGGTTTGGCCCTCATGAATGGGTTAGTGCTATTATTGTGGGAATAGGTTAGTTATTGTGGGAGTGGGTTCCTGATGAAAGGATGAAGTTCAGTTCCCATTTTTCTCTCTGTCTTGTGTTCTTGCTTCTGCTTCATGCTTCTGCCATGGGATGACCCTTACCAGATGCCGGCACCATGCTCTTGGAATTCCCGGGCTCCGTAACCCTGAGCCAAATGAGCTTCCATTCTTAGTAAATTATCTAGTCTGTAGTATTCTGTTATTGCAGCAGAAAATAGACTAAGGCAGAAGATTAATACCAAGAAGTAGAACTGTTGCTATCCAAAATACCTGAAAATGTGGAAGCCATTTTGGAACTGAGTAATAAGTACAAGCTGGAAGAGTTTGAAGAAGAATGCTAAGAAAGCCTGTATTGCCATAAGCAGAGCATTAAAGGTGTTTTCGGTGAAGGGCCAGAAGGGGAGGGCCACATGGAAAGTCTGACCTTCTTAGAGATTACTTAAGTGGTCATGACCAGAATGTTAGTAGACATATGGATAGTAAAGGCCATTCTCATGAAGTCTTAGATGGAAATGAGGAACAAAGGATTGGAAATGAAAGTAAAGTTTATCCTTTTTATGTAGTTGCAGAAACTTGGTGGAATGGTGTCTGTGTGCTAGGGCTTTATGGGAAATAGAACTAGGGTATCTGGCAGAAGAAATATTTAAGCAACAAAGAATTGAGGCTGCTGTGTGGTTACTTGTAGCTGTGTACGGTAAGATACAAGAGCAAAGAGATGACTTAAAGATAAAATTTATAATGAAAAGAAAAGCAGAATGGAAATATTTGAAAAATTTATAGTCTGTCCATGTAAAGAGTAAAAAGGCATGTTTGGGAGAGAATACTAAGGATCTGGCCAAGCCATTTTTGATAAAGAGATTATCACGGATAGAAGGGAGCCAGGTAGTATTTATCAAGACAATGGAAGAAAGACTCTGAAGGCCATCAAAAATCTCTGAGGCTGCCCGCTTCCGTCACAGACTCAGAGCTCTAGGAGGGCGGAATGATTTTGGGGCATAGGCCCAGGGTTCCTCTCATGGGCTTACTGCTCAGAGCCATCTCAGGTTTCTGTGCCCTGCATTCTGGCACAGCACTCCTCTCTGCCCTAGCCATGACTCAGGTGGGTTCTTGTGTGGCTTGACCTGCCACTCTGGAAGGTACATGCTATAAACCTTAGCAGTGTCGACTTGGTGCTAATTCTGTGGTTATGCAAAATGCCAGAGCTGTGGAGAAGGGCATCCTTCTGATTTTGCATAGAGATATTGCAGAGGGCCTAGGGGCCCAGGCAGAAACCTACTGCAGGGATAGAACGGCTACAGAGCATTCCCACCAGGGAACACCTAGTAGAGCCCAGAGAGCAAGGCCACCTCAGAGATCTGAGGACTTTCAAGTCACTAATATGCAACTCCAGCCTGGGATAGCTGCAGGTACAAGACTCCAATCCTTGAGAGCTGCTGGGAAGGCTGAGCCCAGCAGAGCCATAGGGGTGGGGCTGCCTGAGACCTTGGGGGCTCAATTCCCACAGCAGTGTGGCCAGGAAGCAGAATATAGAATCAAAGGAGATTATTCTCTTGCTTTAAGACTTGATGTTGTGTGGGGTGCGGTGGCTCACCCCTGTAATCCCAGCATTTTTGGAGGCCAGGGTGGGTGGTTCATCTGAGGTCAGGAATTTGAGATCAGCCTGGCCAACATAGTGAAACCCTGTCTCTGTTAAAAAATAAAAAATCAGCTGGTCATGGTGGCACATATCTGTAGTCTCAGCTACTCAGGAGGTTGAGACAGGAGAATTGCTTGAACCTGAGGGATGGAGGTTGAGTGAACTGAATCATGCCACTGCACTCCAGCCTGGGAGACAGAATAAAACTCCATCTCAAAACAAAACAAAACAAAAAACAAAGAAAGAGAAAGACTTAATGTTGGTTTCCCTATTGGGTTTGGACTTACTCGAGACCTTTTACTCCCTTCTTCTTTCTTATTGCTCCTTTTTGCAGTAGGAATGTCTATTCTAAGTCTGTCTCAGCATTGCGTTTTAGAAGTAGATAACTTATTTTGATTTCACAGGCTTATAGCTGGAGGGGATTTGCCTCAGGATGAATTGTGCTTTGGGGCTCAGCCGTCCATATCTGATTTAGATGAGACTTTGGACTTTTGAGTTTGTGCTGGAACAAGTTAAGACTTTTGGGGCTGGAATGAATGTGTTTTGTTTGTGAGAAGGACATGAATTTTAGGGGCCAAGGGTAGAATGCTATAGTTTGAATATCCCCTCCAAACCTCATGTTGAAATTTAATTGCTATTAGAATGAATAAGTGGGGCCTTTAAGAGGTAATTAGGCCATGAGTTCTCCTCTCTCATGAATAGATTAATGAAATGATCACAGGAGTGGGTGTCTGATAAAAGAGTGAAGTGTGCCCCCCATTTCTCTCTTGAATAGATTAATGAAATGATCACAGGAGTGGGTGTCTGATAAAAGGGTAAAGTGTGCCCCCCATTTCTCTCTTGAATAGATTAATGAAATGATCACAGGAGTGGGTGTCTGATAAAAGGATGAAGTGCGCCCCCCATTTCTCTCTTGTCTCGTGTGCTCGTAGGCTCTCTGTGCTGCCTGGCATCTGAAGCTCCTTGGGATATAGGCAATGTGCTTTCTTCCATGATGTCCTGGTTAAGTCTGCTTTGATAGCAAGTAGTCAAAATCTATTTGAGTTAGTTTAAACAAAATTATTTTTATTTTTGTTTTTGTGTGAGGAGGGGAAGGCTACTGGGATAGTTTTCAGAATTGATGGAAGAATTAGAAAGGAGCAAGGCAAAAATTCAGGTGGCATTTCCAGGAACCTCAGTGACCAGACCAGCTGCTTGAATGATAGGCATTCTATCTCCTCTTTTTTATTCACATTAAGGGGATATGGCTGTGGGAGCTTCCAGTTCATGTTTCACAGACCTGAGACCAGAGAGTAAAAAGCTCTTTTCTACCAGTTCTAATAATAATCAAAATAAGAAGTCTCGAATGGGTTTTCCTTGGTGCAGTGTCAATCATGGACCAGTTGCTGTGACCAAGAAGGTAGAGTAGCGTGGCCGTGCTGCTTGGGTCAGATGCCCACTCCTTACCATCCCTGCGTCAGGGAGAGGTGATGTAGCCAGAGGAGAAGTGATGAAGCCTCGTGCCTGGCTCCTTTTCCCACCATGTGGACAGAGGGGTGGGATGACTTCCTAAAGACAAGGAAGCACCCATGGGAACTCTAGGGAAAGGAGATCTGTTTTTTTGTAATTTCTCTTATTAAATCCTTTGTTGTGGTTGGTTGGGTTCTTGCTGTGCAATACTCACATACTCATTGCCACCTCTGGGCTCCTGGGACTCCCTCCCCATCCTGCTTCTTACGTTTTGGATGCAACCCTGTATTTGTTTCCAAAGGTTGCAGTAACAAAGCACCACACACTGGACTTAAAGCAACAGAAGTTTATTCTTTTATAGTTTTGGAGTCTAAAAGTTTGAAACCAGCATGTAGGCAGTAGGCAGGGTTGATTCATTTTGGGCACTCTGAAAAAAAAAGTGCCCCACGCCTCTCACCTGGGCATGCCTGGGCTTGTGGATGCCTCACTTGAGTGTCCACCTCCATCTTCACATGGCCGTTATCTCTCTGCGTATCTCCTCTTTCTGTGAGGACACCAGTGATATTAGATGGAGGACCTCCTCCTAACTAGTTACACCTGCAACCATCTTCTTTCCAAATTAGGTCCCACCCTGAGGTATGGGGGGCAGAACTCCAACATATCTTTTGGGGGAACACAATTCCACCCATTTCCAGCCTCCCAGAGGAAGCCCAGCTCCTTCAGGAGGCCTTTGCTGACTCTCCCAGGTCTGGTCCTTTTCTCCTCAGAGCTCTCATTGTCTTTCCTGTGTGGCTGCTATATGGCATTGGAGCCTTGGGCTCTCCATGGACACCTCACCTTTTTGCAAGACTGAAGTTCCTTGAGGGCAAAAATTCAGATCTTTTTAATATTCCCGTGGTGTCTAGAACAGTGCCTAACGCCAAGGGAGCACTCAGTGAATGCCAGGGAATGAATGTGGGGGTGACTGAGTGAATGCCAGGGAATGAATGTCTGGGTGGCTGAGCAATAATGAGACTTCTTGAAATACTCCCAAACTTTCTTCTCCATCTGCCAGCCTAAAAGGGAACTGGGCAAAGGTGATATCTATCAGTCTTTTGAGTTCAGCTGCCCATGCAGAATCACTGGAGGGGCCAGGGAAGGAGCCCTGCTGGCTTCGGGTTTCCTCTGAGACCTCAGGCCATGCGAGAGCTCCATGCTCATGCTCTGGGCTTGGCCTCATTGAGGTCCAGCCATGCTGCCTCAGCCTGTGGGCTTATCTTGGGTTGGGAAGGCAGGATGATGGGACAAACCACTTTTGAGACACGTGTATATTTGTTCTTGATCTACAAGGCCAGGTATGTCCTGGGATTCAGGAAACTCAGTGTTTGAAATGTGCTTTCCATTAATGTCCTGCCTGTACCAAGCTCAGATTCTTCCAGTAGGGCCTCCAAGGAGGAGCATTTTCATACAAAGGGATGGGCAGGCTCTGCATCAGCTGTCAGCACCTGGAAAAGCAAAGGACCCAGAATGCTCTGTATTTAGTTGGTGATGGTGAGATGTCACAAAGAGTTACTTAAAGACAACAGCACGGACAATGCTGTGGTCAGGAACTGCTCACCATCCATGATGACGAGGGGCTGACCAGCAGGAGATCAAAGCTGGCAGGCGCCTTGGCTGGGGTGGTAGCCGGCCACTGTGCTCCATCCTCCCCATCCCGCTCCATAAACCATCTGTGACAGTGTGGCATCTCCAGCAGGCCGGCGGTGCAGAAGGGAGCACGTGCAGCCATATTTCAGCCTGGACACCAGGACTTTAATGTGAATGCCTGCGTGTCTGGTGCTGAAGTTGCGCTTAAGCTGATTTGTGGCAGTCTGAATTTACGGCCTCAGAGGACAACAGCATCTACCAACTAGACCCATATGTGTTCAGTCCCCTAGCCTGGGTCTCAGAGAACAGCACGGGGAAAGGATGCGGAGGGGGGTGAGGAGGGAGATTTTATTATGGTTCCCAGCAATAAGTGGTGAAATAGACCCTCACACAAGAGTTTCTTAGTGGCATTTTAAGGGCATCCACCCTCTCCCACAACTCATCCTCCTTCTCTCTCTCACCCAAGGTTTTCTGCACAGCCTTGAGCTTGCAGAGATTTATAGAAGAAACTCAAAATCACAAACATCCTACTCTAGGAGGCTGGTATCCCAAAGTCACCTGCTTAACCTGGAACTAAGAACTCTTAATCTCATGACACCAGCTCTGAGCTTTAAAGAGAGCAGGGCTTAGTTTCCCTTGTGGGTGGGACTGTATTGCTCTGCTCCCAGGCAAGCACAGAAAGACCCTCTAGAAGGACATAGGGCCTGACTTACATAATGGGAGGGGACTGCTCCAGCAGGGCTCAGCCTCCCAGAGTCTCTCCTGTTGCTGCTGCTGCTGCCATTTGACAGGTCTGACCTAAGGCAGGAAGATGAGACAGCTCTCCACCAAGCCCTCTGGCTCTGAGATCCAGAAACCCAACGGTTAGTGAACCTTCTAGCAGCTTTGCACTAGGCCTAATTCTATCAGGTTATGAATTACTCTTTCTTTCCCCAATAGAGTCTAAAATGCTTTCTCCCAGGGGTAGATGACATAGACTTGTTCAGACTCTCAGCACCTGTCCTGAGAGCAGATGCGTAGTCTCTCTGGGCTGAGTCCATGAGGGTACCACAGGATGGAAGGGGAAATGGGCAGAAAAGTCTGCGAGTGGGTCATAGTTGCCAGGCCTGTGTTCTGTCTTCCATCTGGGAAACAGAAGGTATGGATGCTCCTGGGCATCTAACTCTTTCTTGATCAGTCCTTGTCAGGTGGCATTCTCTGCGGGGAATTTAGCCTCTCTGTGAGTTAGAGGTGGGTGCATATGTACATGAAGAGAGACAGTGGTAGCAAGGCAACAGTAGAGATGAGGCCTGACAGCTAGAAAGGGTTCCTAGAGTAAGAGGACTTTGTTCAAAGCAACGGCCTGCCATGTCCTGGCAATGTGTACTTAGGCCAGTCACTGTGCTCTCTGAATGTGAAATTTCTTTGCTAGAAAAATAGATACTAATTCCTGCCCTGCTTACTGTCTTCACAGGGTTGTTAGGATGACAAAGGAGAGGACGTATATGCAACATCGTTCCATAGGCTATAAATAAATAAACAAAATAGTGTTTGTGTGTTGGAGGGGGCAGGGTATTATAAACTCATAGGAAATCAGTAACAGCTTTAGAGGTCACCAGGCCCAATCCTCTGATTTTAGATAAGTTCAGAAAAGTTGAGAGGCTTGCTAAGGACACACAACATTAGGCTGATGACATAAGTGGTTAAATACAACATAAGGTGGAACTCATACTTATTTGGAAATTTAAAGACATATTAAGAAAAAGAACTCATCTCTGCTATCTACTCTTGAAACAAGACAGCACCATGGAGCTGCGCCATGGAGCTGCTTTTTAGCTTTGTTTTGTTTTCATCACAGCTGCGAATGTTTCTGTCAACATTATTCCAAACTAACTCTAGGTTTGGATTTCTAACTGCCATAAAATCTCTCAACAAAGACACTAGGTTCCTCTGTGTGGATTCCTTGGTTTCTTCCCTGACCACCCTGCTACTCTGTAACCTAGGAAAATGGTCCAGGGCAGGAAAGCAAGGGACTCATCAAGAAATGCTCACATTGGAGAATGATCCTGACCTCTGGATAATAGAGTGTGGATCACTGGCAAATTGCTTAAGATAACACTGTGGCAGGGAAAGTAATGTTCAGTTAAAAAAAAAAACTGGCATCATTTCTTTGAGGCAGAGAATTGTCTTTTGTTCTGCTAAATACTTTGATGACTTTTTGGAGTATGGAAGGTGAGCTTCCCCCCGCAGGACATGGCTTAACTGAGCTAGACTGGACGTGACTTCCAACCTTGGCTGTGCATTAGAATCATATGAAGACCTTTGAAGAAAATATGCCTGCGTGTACCCTACTTCCAGAGCCTCTGATGTGATTGGTCCATGTATGGGTGTCTAAAAAAAAAATCCCAGGAGATGTGATTCCTCTGAGCCAGGACCAAACAAGAGGGGCAGATAGAATAGTGACAGAAGTGGAGGGGCTGACGCCTGATGGGAGACAAGAGAAGGAAAAGGAAGTCAATCTGGGTGGAAGCAGGTTGGCGCTCTTTGCAAAGAGAGGGGAGTGGGGAGTTTTTAACAGGTAAGGGCTGTTAAAAAAAGGAGTCACTGGCATTGAATTTTAGGTTGTTTGCTGTGCTGCAGTGTAACCCCACCCTATTCTTCAAATCCCCATGGAAGGTCTCTACATGCCAAGGCTAGTGTCCCTAGTACTGCAGGGGTTATGCAAAAACTAAGGTAGGCTCCAGTGATGGGCCAGGAAATTCTGACACCTGCAGAAAACGAAAATTGGAGCAGGGTTGAGAATTCAGGAAGGATGGGAAATTGGAGCTAGAGGGAACTGGGACAAATAGAACCGCCCTAAGAATCCTCGGAGATATTGCCAGAGGTGCTGGGGCTCCTGCTGTTGGTGGGCAAGGCATTCAAGGTGATTTTATTTTAGTCTCAATAGATAGCCACGAAGGGCATGAAGACTTGCAAAGAGCTGAGACCTAAACCAAAGAATAATAAATAATTCACCATCTTCCACCTTTCACACTTCTCATGTGGACTGTTTTATAGCTATCACAGTTCATTTGCATTCTTCTTGTTTTGAGGCTTTTAACAGGCCTCAAGGGTGGGTGAAGAGGGAATTTGTCACATTTAATTGCTGAGGAAACGTAGTTTTCAGTAGCTGGAAGCTTGTGTAAGGTGAGTTACAGCAGGGGTGGAGCCGTGGCTCCTTGTCTGAGCTTGGTGATCGCCCCGTCATTCCAGGCTCACGGTTTTTCTGACCATCTCAGCACTGGAGGGAGATCTTCTGTTTTTAAACAATGTGAGTTTAAACAATGTGAGTTCTGTTTTTAAACAATGTGAGTTCCAGATTCAACAGTCATTTAATCTCTTCTCATTCTTCCATTTTTTATCTCCCCTCTCTTTCTTTTCTCTCCTTTTCCCCTTCTTCACCCCTCCTCCCCATTTCCCCAGTTCCCCATCTCCTCATCCTCGTGTAGCCACCACCTCTTTAACATTTACAGGGCCATGCTCTCATTGGATGGACTTCCCCCCAGAGTAGTAGCTTCACTTATGAAGTATGTACAAAAATGTTTTCTAGCTCTTCTTCATTATTTGGTCTTCTCTGTTTCTTTTTCCCATTCCAGGATGAGTCAAATGTTCTTACCAGCATGTATTGCAGAATCACCCGGCCTGGAATTGGAAAACGATTGCCCTGCCTATCTGCAAAGAACTTCCTGGGTTTGCTCATGATCACCACAAATTGTTGATGTAACACTCATTCTCGGCAGATACTGAGTACTAAGTATGCTAACTGGTTTCAGCTGACCTTTACTCTAGATTTTTTTTCTTTTAAAAAGAAAGGAATGGTGACCCATTTTTCCCACATGGAAGTAAATAGCTGAGTGTATTTTATGCCCAGGTGTTTGCCATATAGCTTGATAGAAAACCATGCCCTGGAAAACTATAAGCCAATCTAACTTATAGAAATAAACGGAGTGAGAATCATTATTTTTTATTGGTACCACTTAATGTAAAGAAAATGCACATTTTCCAAAAATATGGAAAAAAGGTTTCGTTTGCCTTATTGGGTCCAAATGTTAGGTTTAAATTATTTTACTATGCAAACTTTCTTTCATATCTTGGCAGTAGTGATTTCCATTTTTATTCCTTTGGTATCCATAATCTTATGAGAATCAAAAACATATGCTTTGAGATCACTGGACAGCTCCTCCTCCAACATGTAAAAAATGCACAGGGAAGGTTATTGCTCTGGTAGCAAAAACACCAGGAACGCTACGGGAGAAAATTATGAGGACATCTAGGCTGGATGGGAAAGAGGTTCAAAGGTGCATTCTGGTTTTCATGCTTTTGATTTGCAAGTCATTAAGCTGGAAGAGCCTCTGCCTCCTGCTGACTGCCACTAGGAATGAAATTTTTTCTTCCCTATTAAGGGATGCTTATTCAATGACTCCAGATTTGTAGTATGTGAGGAGAATGAGAGGTTTGGATTCTCCAGTGCTTCTTGAGATGGGGCACTTGTCACTTGGAGGAGTGGGCTAACAGTAGATGGACTTTTGGCATTCCTTTGTCTGCAGGGGGAGGGGGTGTTTGGCAGAGTAGGAGCTGCATCATGGGGCTTTCAATCTCAGGAATTTTAGGCTCACAGAGATCAGGATGAGTCAATAAAAAGATTGAGTGCTTTTAGAGAACAAATTTTGAGAACAGTCAGATATTAAGGGAAAGGAAGGTGAGAAGGCATGTGGAGAAGAAGAGAAAGGGCAGATGGAGACTCAGCATCCCCCAGGGGTAGGATGTCCAGGGTTCGTGTCAGCCTTGCCTGTGCACTGGGCTGTAGTCCAGCTCTTGTGTCAGCAGGTTACACAGTGCTTCAGGGATCCTTACTCAGCCAGCCTCATTTTGCAATGTTTTAAATCCTTTTACTGGGAAGTGATGCCTCAGTGCAATGTCAGAGTGATGCCAGTGTAGGGCGGGAGCAAACTGACACAGTGCTATGCTTCAGACCCTAGATGTACCCAGAGAGATAAAAAACATGATTCTAGTGCTGTCAGTTTGAGCCTTTTCTTCCTCCAGAACAGAATGTACCATCTGTCGAGTGGATTTAGATTCCGAGCTGGAAAATCTTAAGGCCTCTACACAACAAGCCTGGTGCCTGGACACCTGTGTAGAAATGGCTTCATAGGCCTCTCCTGTGTGCTGGGCTGTAACTTGGAGGACTGGGCTGGCTCACAGCCTTGCTTATTCCTTGTTGCAGGAGTAGTCCATGAGAGCCCTAAATGCACTGGATTCAGATCAAGGGGTTCAGCTGGAGTTTTGGGATCCCATTGATTTTAGTGGGTTCATAATCCCTGTTTGTGGAGTATTACACCCAGATCTGTGTATTCCAGAGATACAGAACTTTCATAAAATGCCATATACATTTTTGACTCCAAAAAAAAAAAAAGGCTAAAAATCTCTAAAATGGGGAATTCTCTACTTTTGGTGAAAATAGAGTAGCGCTTACTATTAGTTGAAATCTTTTTGTTTTCAGAAGCTGGGGCTGGAGACGTTCTTCTAACTGTGTCTGCTTTTCCCACTCTTTCTCTGCAGAGTTGGTGTCACCAGGACCTGAAGTTTTCTACCTCTTTTCCTTCATGGGCTACTCTCATTTCCCTAGCCAGGATGTGGGGTTGGTAAAAAATAGGCCCCTTCTACCTGACATTTGTAACTCTAGGCACGGCCCTGAAGATCTGAGTTCTAGAGACCAAAATTTCATGTTAATTGTTAAGGTAATTGTTGAGGGTTTTTCAATGCACTACAAATCTGCTGCTTCTTTTTCTGATTCAAACGCAGGGACTATTTAGTGCCATGGCTGCAGACAAGAGGAGCCTGTGATTTTTTTTTTCCAGTGATATTTGCTAATGGTTTCTGTGGTCTACTGGTCTCTTTTGATGGGTAAGTAAGCTCATTTTTCAGGACCGATGGAGCCCAAATCAGGCATTTAAGACTATACCTGACATACGGCTGACCTGTCCAGCCCGAGGTCTCTCCTCCCCTGTCCCAATTTCCCTTCAGGCCAAGCCTCTAATGTTTCCAAAGACACTCAGGACCACACTGTTCCCCTGCCTCCTCCTTTGTGCCTGCTGTGTTTGTCTTGGCCTTGCTCTGTGTACACAGCCATATGCCCCACATTTTCTCTGTCCTTGAGTTTGTGATTACTGAACAAGTGTTTTAATTGACAGGCCATTCTTACTTCTATTTCTGCAGCTCATGTGCTACGTTTTATCCTCAGCAAAGTTACCTTGGAATGATCTTTCTCCCCTAGTTCTTTTGAGAAAGTCACTCTTGTTTCAGAATCAACGCAAGCATCCTATTCTCTATGAAACTATGTGATCTTCCCAAGCCAAGCTGTTCCCTCTCTCTTTTGAGGCCCCTTGTACCTGGGGGGCACATGATGATTATTGCCCTGCTTTCTCTGTATTGCACTTTTATCTCTACATGTCTGGGAGTGCCTCTACAAATAAACTTCTTGAAGACAGAAATTGCATGTTAATTACTCTGCCTTTTCCTACATTTCCATATCCTGCACTCGATAGGTGCTTAGTAAATGTTTCCAAATGAAAGAATAAAAACATGAATGGCAGTCACTCATCTAAGCCCTAATTAGTTGTAAGGATGAAGAAGAAATGCACTCCGCTCATAAAGAAGCAAATATAATTGAAGTAGCACAGCTATTCAAAATATTTTTTTATGTTTTATCAATTAATCTTTGTGTTACATTAGGTTGGTGCAAAAGTAATTGTGGGTTTTTGCCATTAAAAGTAATTACAGGACAGGGCTCAACACCTGACTCCATGATCCAGGCCTGAGTGCCAATATTGGAGACAGATACCATCTGTCCTCCATTCCAAGACCTTCTCAAGGAGCATATTTCTTCTACAATTCACTAGAGGGAAAAAAGGAAGGAAAAAACCTGAAAACATGAAGTAGCCTATACTTCAAATAACTGCCATCACTCCAATAGAACAGAAATCCTTCAGGCCACAGGCCCCAGCAGTTCTCATGACCCAGGTCACCACACATTGCTAGACAGGTGGGAAGCTCTGATTTGACTGCCCTGGATCCCCAGCCACAGGCTATCTGACTCACCCAGACAGTGTTTCCTAGCTGATAAGGAGAAACCTTCCAAATAGGTGATCCCTGAGTGTATTATATAGGAATTGATAAA
Organism: Cacajao melanocephalus; assembly: GCA_963573385.1. Lineage (NCBI taxonomy): Eukaryota > Metazoa > Chordata > Mammalia > Primates > Pitheciidae > Cacajao > Cacajao melanocephalus. The sequence goes on along the minus strand of CAUYLG010038032.1, from coordinate 58,098 downwards.
TAATTTCACCTTAAAACTGAATGATTTTGGAGTAAGACAATATTATTGAAATAATTTAAGCTTCACCTTTAAAACTCTAAATAAAAGTACTTTAGCTAATGGTTATTCACATTCTGAAATCACATTTCTTAATTTTGAAGATAGATTCAAGAAGGGGGAAAAAACCCCACAAAGATGGTTGGAAAATTTCAAACCGAGTATTTAATTTTCACATGATTTAGGCTGAAATGCTCTGTAATCTATAGGTCTGTGAAGGTTAAAATTCATCAGAGCACATGGTTTCTTCAAGAAAAATCACAACTGGGGGCTTAAGAAGGATGTCTTCAGCGGCACATGCTTGCTGGGGGAAAAGCCTTGTTTTAAACATAAGACAGAAAGTGAAACTGCTACTCTTCATGCATTTCTTTGAGCTGCAGCCTGATCTGGCATTCATTGAAACCAAATATTGCTGCTGATCTGCCTCTGCTGTAGCAGGACAAATCAGAAAGCACCCAAGAACAAAATACGAATTACAAGCATTCAAAGACACTTGATGTGGATTCAGGCTGAGCCTACTGGAGAGCATCCCCAAACTATGTGTTCTGTGTTTCACAGAAAGCACAGTTTCTCTTCCCCGTCCCCCAACTCCAGTTTCACCAAAGGCATCATGGCATGATGACAGAAGAAGTATGGGCTTTGGGGGTTACTGGCTGAGGTTTGTGTCTCAGCAACTTTGCTTGCTAACTATGGTATCCTGAGCAAGTTCTTTGGTTTCTGAGTCTCAATTTCATCTGATTTACATCATCAAAGTCATTATGAACATTAACAGTAATTACCATTAGGAAAACCTCTAGTATAGCTGCTGTGATATGAAAGGTACTAAGTAAGCATCCTTTGACTTCTCTGCACTATAATTTTTAAAAACTCATTATGTAGTTGGTCCATAAAGACACAGAAAAATCTCCTAGAGCTTATAATGAAATGATCCCTTGTCCATTCCATGGCTGACTCCACTGACTATGTAGGATGGGCACTGAGATGTCATATGGCACTAGGGGCCATGCTGCCTTTGGTTCTGCCAGTCAGAACATGGGAAGTTGAAAACTGCAGCACAGAGGAGGTAGGGACTTGAGAGTAGGAGCAGACTACCCCACCACCCCCTTTTTTCACCATAAGGACATTTGAGCACTCTTCCCTCTGCCATTCTGCTCCATGTGAACGTGTATGTCCCACATGTGTTTTGCTTGTTCATGCTGAGTGGGCTGTAGCAAAGCATGAGTTTGCAATTTAGTGTCACCGCCAGGGCCTAACACATGGAAGGAGTTTGACATTCACTTGTAGAAGAGGAGAGAGTTGGGAATGGTTTGGAGAAGGACTGAACAGAGGATGGAAGAATAGTCAGAGCTTGGTTATGGAAATGTAGAGAAGGGAAACCACTGGATGTGCTTCCTATGGTCACTGAGGTTTTAGGAATACTCTGAGGATACTCCAGGCATTTAACACAGACATGCAGGGCAGACTGCAGGGAGCACAGTACTTCAGGTCCACTAAAAAGATTTCACCTTTATAGATTCTTCTTTCAGCGCTTCACCTTTACCTCTAAATGCACAAGAGGGGTTTCTGCCTTTCATGGGTCACAGGTCAAAGACGACACTACTTACTCATAAGTCTGCCTCCCAATAAGGGGCTCAATTATCAGGCTTCCACTTCATTTACTCCTATACTCTGCTGACCTCATGACTCTCTGACCTCACTGGAATGCCTGATCCATTGATCCTGACACCTTCTCACTCTCTCAACCTTTCTTGTGGCTTCAATGTTCTCCCGATCAAGCTGTGGCTCCTTTATCAGTGCCGTATTCACTTGAAAAGTTACTACCTCCCTTATTTCCTTTTCCTCATATCATTCTTGCCCCTAAACTCCCAACCTGGTTAAACTCAGCCATTCTCTTACACTCAGTTGTACCTGAGCATCTCTATACTCCCAGAGGGGGGAAAACCCATCATGTCAACTGGGCTGATTGAATTCTCTTTAATGACCACAAATCTCAAACTTCGTATCTTCTTTTATCTCCGGAGACCTCCAAAGAGCCACACTTTAGACTGATGAATTTGCCTCGTATGATACCAAAAAATAGATATATTATAGCTCCCATGTAAACAAAACCCTTCAGTGTGCTCTGGAGAAACCACAGTCTATCTGTATAAATGGCATGTTATCTTTATTAATGTATAGATTAAAATAGAATCCCATTCTACATTTAAGCCCAAAATGAAAGAGCTCTAACCTCCACCACTAAGCTTTGTCAATCAGGGATGAAGTCCTCCTCAAATCATATTGATTTTTCTCACAATCTTCGATTGACGTCTGTGAAATTCTTTTCTTTCATCCTTTGTCCATGGCCTTCAGAACCACCTGATGGTAGCTCGGCACTAATAGTGACCATTCTGAGGAAATCAACGTCTATTCCAGGGATGAATTTGCCACAGTCTCTTAAACTCACTAATCTCTGGAGGTTAAAACACTGATTCTCTGCAAGAGTTCAGGAGGGAAAGACCTCCTCTGTGTCTCTGTGGTATGGTAGTATAAATTGTTTTCCACTTCATCTACTTCTAGGTCACTCCTAGTTACTAAATATTCACAGATAATCTCAGAGCTTTTATTTTTCCTTCTAGAAAAGAGATTCAGTATGGGATTAATTAGTTTTTTTTTTTTTTTTTGAGACAGTCTTGCTCTGTCACCCAGGCTGGAGCACAGTAGTGAGATCTCGGCTCACTGCAACCTCCACCTCTTGGGTTCAAGCGATTCTCTTACCTCAGCCTCCTGAGGCTAATTTTTATATTTATTAGTAGAGACAGGGTTTCACCATGTTAACCAGGCTGGTCTTGAACTTCTGACCTCAGGTGATCCGCCCACCTTGGCCTCCCAAATTGCTGGGATTATAGGCTTGAGCCACCATGCCTGGCTGGGATTAGTTTTTTTTTTTTTTTTTGGTGTTGTTTTGGTATGTTTTGTGAGGATAAGAGGGCATTTTACCAGATATAGTGTCTACTCCCCTAGTGATGGATGCTAAAAGTCTGGTGGAGCCAGGTAAAATTAGGTTGTTTCTCTTAGTCTCATCTTTATAGGTTATCATGCAGCAGAAGTAAAGCCACTGACACCCCCAGTGAGAGCACTGGGGCTTGGCTTTTCATTTATTAAATGAAAGGATTTGATTAGATGATTTTTAAGGGTACTTTTAGCCCAGGAAAATCAACATCTTGAATGATACTGCAAATGACAACCTTTTAACAAGGTTTTAGGCTTCCTGAAAAAGAAAGTCCTGAATAGAAAGTTCTAAGGAAGCAGACCAAAGGTCCCTTCAATTTCCTGGTAAGAAAGCCAATCAGTGGAATAACCATAACATCTCCGTTGTGATGCATCGCAGCTGTTTAAGTCACAACTGAGTCAGTAGGCAATACGTTTACATGTCTTGATTAATAGGGGAAAGTCGAACAATTCAAGGCTGGGGTAGTGGGAGTGGGTATTGTATCATCTCCTTCAAAGAATGATTTAAAAAGCAAGCAAAATACTGATGTTAATTGTAGACACCAACTGTAGGACATTGGGCCTGTCTCTCTGAACATTGGTTTCTTCCTTTATAAGATAGGCATAAACATAATTCGTATGTCTTTGATTGTTTTAAGGATTGAATGAGGACTGAATATTTAAAATTATTAGCACATGAAAAACACAACAAATGCTGTCAACAATATTGATTATATTATTTATTATAGTTATTCTTAATGAGAGTTTAAAAGAGGTTTTGTAAAGGTGATAATAGATTTGGGGGTACAAGGTCTTTTCTGGTACCCCTGATGTCAGGGTATATAGTTACTTCTCTGCTCACCAAGTTAGCTCTAGCTATTAGCCTCACATCCCACCTCTGCTCAACCCTCAAGGAGATTTCTTTCTGTGATTCAAAATCATGGGAGACCTCATCTCCACTTTTGGTGCTGGGTCAAGGGGATATCACAGATGCTGGCTTAGGCTCCCTGGAGAATGGAATGTGGAATGAATGCTTCCTTCACACCACAGCCACTGAGCTTCTCTTCTCCCCTTGAGATGATAGAAAGGGCAGCACTTATTTTTTTTTCAGCATATTAATTTTATTTTTATTATTATTTTTACTTTAGGTACATACTATATCTGGCATTTCTCCCCATGTTATCCCTCCCCACCCTCCGCACCCTCCCCACCCCCCGCTGTCTCTCCTCTACCTCCCCAACTGCCCCCAGTGTGTGATGCTCCTCTCCCTAAGTCCACGTGTTCTCATTGTTCAACACCTACCTATGAGTGAGAACATGTGGTGTTTGGCTTTCTGTTCTTGTGTCAGTTTGCTGAGAATGATGGCTTAAACATAAATGCAAGCTTGGCTTGGAAAAGTCTCTACTTCTACCCAGGTCCTGATTCCTCATGTCTCTTGGCAGCTTGAACAGTTGAAGAACTTACCCAGTATTCTAGAAACCTGTCAAACAATCACACTTTCCTTTAAACCTTTGTGTTCTGACAGGATTATGTAAATCCTGAAGACCTCAAGCCACGAATCCCCTTACCTATGGCATTCTTGGCCTTTTGATTGATAGTTAACTTGGTGGCTTCGTAGAAGCAGAGAGTATTGGGTTTCACATTGGGAGACCTGGATTCAAATCCTAGATCTGCTATCAGTACCCATGTGACTTGGGTGGAGAGGTATGCATTTCTGAGCCTCAGTTTCTGATGAGTGAGATAAGGATACTAACAGTATCAAGGTTGATATAGAATTCCGTTTGTTGGTAAAAATATCTATGATATACCTTTAAATAAAAAGGAAACCATAGAATGTTATGGATGGGATGATCACAATTTTTGAAAAGGCCAAATGTTTATGGTGTTATCTCTGGGCAATAAAATGGAATAAAATGGCAAGTGATTTGTAATAATTTTCCGTGAGGATTATTGTTTCTGTAATTAGAAAAAAAACCCAAAGAGCAAATGAAAGATACTTCCTGTTTTTTTTTCTTTTTCTTTTTTTTTAAAAAAAAAAGAAGATACAGCTTCCTCAAGGTTTCTACAGCCTAATAGGAAGAGATGCTCATTCTCTGTGAGGGCTGACTCTGCCAGGTACTCTAGGAAGGTCCAGCTGGGCTGCCCGAGCTGGCTACTTAGTCAGACTCATGTGAATTCCTGCGGGTTGAATGATGAGAAAGCCTGCAGCAAGGCTGTGAAACTTTGACTGAGTCTAAAGATGACAGCAGCAACCCAGTTACAGTCTTCTGTTTCAAGCAGGTGTTTAGGTAACCCACTAGCATCAATTACTTGGTATTCCAAAATGGTGGTGGCCCAAATCAGTAAATTAAGCATCTTTAATGTGCCGAGTCTTATACCCAGCACTATGAAAATTTTGTTCTAGTGCCTATTATTTTATGTTTTAAAAATAAATGACAGAAATATTTTTAACACTAGAATTAGGAATTTCACAAATGTTAAATGTATCCGAAAAAGAGCAGGATTTATATACACACTGTCCAGATACACAGACTTACACATATATTTATATATTCATAGACATTTGTATATTCTTCCTTGTCTGTTGCTACAAATACTAAAAGTGCAGGCTAAGGCGGAAAAAAATCTAGATTCACTTGAATCAGCAGTTGTGAGATTGGACTCAGCTCAAGAAGACAAGAACATGGCCTCCAGAAAGCAATCTCCTCTGCAGCTTGGAAACAACCACTGCAGATGACCCCCTTGATATCTGACATGGAGAGTTTCCCAGTGTGAAGGGAGGGGCTGGCTAGAGGGGTCATGACTAGACAGCTTTGTTTCGCCAGAATGTGATGGTGCCAACCTACCCCAGGGACACTGGCCCCCAAGGTCTTGGCTTCTGGTTGTCTCATTACTTTTAGATATAGATAGTTACAAAGTGTTCTGGAGGATGGGACATCCCAGGGAGCTTACAGAAGAGCAAAGTAGCCTCCATTTGATGGAAGCGTGGAACAGCAGGAAGTCACTGAGCAGATCTAGTCTCCAGTGAAGTGTTGCCATCTACCCACTCAGATTTGTCTCTGGTCCCTTCTCTCTGCACTCAACACTCAGACAGACTGAGCTATTGAATATACATGTGTTTCCTGAAGTCATTGTGCCCTCACATGTGTTATGACTTTTCCATAGAATGTGCTGCTTTGCCTTCTGGCAAACTCACCTTACTCATTGACAGCTCAGTTCAAGCTCCTCTTCCTTATTCTTGTTTTACTTTTGCTTTTTTTTTTTCATAATTTCTTGCATGTTTAAAAGTGATAGTTATTTCTTCACTTAGGTCTTTGAATATTCTAAACCAAATTATTTTAAAGTCTCTTAAAATACTATACTATTAATTTCATCTGGTGTGTGAATTCAAGCTCTGAATTGACTATCTTTTGAGCTTGAGATTTCTTCCTATGTTTTAGAATTGGGCTTTGCAGTCTCACTTTATGTTACATTTGATTTTTTTTGCATTATTTTCTCTCTTCTTCTGTGCTCACCCATTTGTATACAGCAGTTTCCCCCAGTCTAGAGCCAGGTTTAATGGAAGTTAAGGGTTTATGCTCCACAGTGGCCTCAGAAACATTCCAGACCCAGTTACCAGGCCAGTGGTCACCTTGGTTCTGTTCCTCATCATGAGTCTCTGTCTTTATTCTATGGTGTTCCTAGCTCATGATTCCCGTGAAATGGTAGACTCAAGTAATTGGGGGGGCAACAGATTTTTTTAGTGAGAGGGTGATGTGGAATCTTGCCCCTGCCTTACTGTAAGCCGAGACCCTGCCCATAGCCCTGTGCCCCCGGGCCTCTGCTTCCACACCCATAGCCACAGTCCTGTAGCTCTATCAGCTTCTTACTGAGTGTTTCTGTCCTACTTTTAGTCTACCAAAAATGCATCTTGGTTTTCACAGGGACTCTGCCTTTTCGTTCTCCTTTTTGCATTTTCTCTGCCACTGCACTGTACTTTGATCAGAGGAAATGTGGATTTTGGAGTGGCTGCCACCTGGACCGGAGGCTCTTCCCTTTTGAAACGCTGAATGTTTTCATATGTCTGGAAATGGTTCTCTGATAAAGGCCATGTTTTATTTAGTCCCAGACAGAAAGACTTCAGTGAAGTTTTTCCTTGTCTGCTTAAGAGTCCCAATAGTTAGTGTGAGAGAGGCTGGAACAGAAGGTACAGGGAAGTGGCTGCAAGTGTGGGAATTCCACTTCTGCTTAGGAGCAGCCTTAGCAGTCTGCTGCCTGGATGTCTGCAGAGGCTGCTTTAGCAGACCCTTCTCCCGCTGGTGAGTGTGTCCCACCTTCAGCCCCTGCTCTACATATAGCAGGCTGTGCAGGCAGCCTGCGTGGCCAGAGCTGGAGGAGTGCCACCTCCCCACCAGCTGCTCAGAAGCCTCTTTGCATCTCTAGTCTTTGTACTGATCCAAGGGACATTAGGGAGTCCCAAGGGACATTAGGGAGCCCCAAGGGACATTAGGGAGCCCCCTGGCTTCCTCCTACCGGTGCCACTGTGCATCTCTGCACCTGGGGGGTGGGTGGGCGTTAATAGCAGGTACTTCTCCAGTGTCCTTGCTCTCCTCTCACCTGCACAGCTCCCTGTGTAAATGCCTCGAGCTTCAGGTAGGTGCTCATCACACTAGTTTTGTCCTTTCGGAAGGAAATCGGCTGAGGAGGAGATTCAAGCAATGTGGTATCATGGAAGTGTGCTTGACATTATGTCTTAAGTATCTCTGCATGCCTTACAGAACTTAGAACAGGCAAGATATACAGCAGCTATTTAATTCTCATTTGATTGATTGGCAATCCAAGTGACTTTCAAATTTGGAAGGAAAGAGCTTAATTTCTCTATGCAACATGTAAATGCAAACACATGATGTACGGCCAGTTCTCTGGTGCTTCATGAAGGTTCCAGTTCCTTCTGTGATGTTCCTTGTATTTGTCAGGATACTTCCAGCTGCAAATTATAGAAACTCCAGAATTTACTCACTACTGTTACTGGGAAATTCAGAGGTGAAATAAGCCACAGGCACAACTGGATCTGGGTACCAAGTCAACCTCCAGGGTTCTCTCTTGTGTTTAATGGCTCTGCTCTCCTCATGCGTTGGTCTCATTCTTCTCTGCTGATGGGAGGCGATAGAACACAGTGGTTCAGAGCATAGCTCTGCAGCATACTGCCAAGTGACCATGAACAAGTTAACTAACCCTTCGGGCCTTAGTTTTGTCATCTAAACAAGCACCGTAATAGTAGGAATCCTCCCATGGGTTGTTGTGAGGCTTACATTAGTGAATATATGTAAGCCTTTAGAGTAGTTCCTGGACCACAATAAACACCATGTGAGGTTTGCCATTGTTGATGTTACTGTTGTCTCTGAGGACTGGGGAGAAGGACACAGCCTTAGATAAACACTGATATCTCAGCCCATAGGAAAGACATTTCTTTTTGTCCTTGCCCATGTACTTAGCTCTCCAGGGGGACTGTAACTACCTTACTTGATTCACATGCCAAGATCTTGACCCCATTGCCATGGACAGGGTTGGTGGTTACTGTGATTGACAGTTCCACCATAATTACAAGGACCTGGGGACCAGCAGTTTCCAAAAGGAGTGGGAGACATTTTACTATTCTCATCCACTCAATGAATGTTTATTAATTGTGTCTTATGGACCAGGCACTGTTCTGAGCATTGGGCTAATAGCAGTGACAGAGAACAGGAAGAACTCTCTGCCTTCATAGAGCTTATGTCTCACTAATAGCGAGAGGAGACACACCGTGTGCAAACAAAAAGACAATTTTGAATGTAGTTAAGTGCTACATTTAACATAAAATAAGACGATGTTGGGAGAGTGCAGGGTGGTGAGAGATAGCCTCCCTGAGTAGGCCACCTTGAAACTGACACCTAAATGCCAAGAAGTATTCAGCCATGCATAGATTTGTGGTAAGAGTGTGCCAAGCAGAGGGAGCAGTTAGTATAGTGGCTCTGGGGCAGGAATGAACTCTGTGTGTTTGAGAAAGAGAGAGGCAGACTGTGTGGCTGCAGCCCACTCGGGGCAAGGGAGAGGGGGATGGAGTGAGGCTGAAGGAGGAGCATGGCTGGGGAGAGCTCACTGGTACTCTTAGGACATGGATATTTCTCCAGAGTCATTCTGGCTGTCACGAAGGGAACAGATGGTAGAGAAGCAAGTGTGGATGCAGGAGAGGAGTCAGTGTCCCAGTGAAAGATGATGGCAGCTGAGCTAGCAGGCAAGGTGTGACTGGAAATGGGTTCAGGACCTGACTGGAAGCCAGGCTGGCAGGATTGGCCAATGGATTAGACACAGGGAGGGGCATCAAGGATGATAACTGGGCTTACGAATTGAACAACTAGGTGGATAGTAGTGTCCTTTAACAAGAAGGGGAAGATTGAGGGGGGTAAAGGAAAAGCAAATCCGGAGTTCTGTGTTAGATTTGCTGAGTCTACATTTCTATTAGATTAGTGGGTACTTAGATACATGTAACTGGAATTCTGGGGAGACAGAGGGCTGGGAACACTGTCATCAGCCTGTAGATGGTATGCAAATCATGGGGCAGGATGAGCTCAGCTGAGGAGTGGAGAAGAGGGACCAGGAAGAGCTCAAGAGGAGGGAAGGGATGCTGGGTAGAATTAAAAAGTACTGCCTACTCCCTTTCCGTTTTTCTTTTCTGAGAAGGGAGTGACATCTTTACTGTGAAATTCTTCTTGAGAACCTTGACCAAATAGAGAAGAAGAAGAGTTCCTTTGGTCCTTCCGGAGGCTGGACCAGGAGAAGGAGAGCTTCATCCGGCTACCTGAATGTTCCCAAAGCTGAACAAATCAGCTTTCAACAATCTTGCTTAAGTTTCTCAGGCATTAATTTTATTAGTTAATTGGTTTTTGTTCCAACTGTTTTGGGGCTTTTATTGTTTTTCAAGCTCATCATGGTTTTATATCTTTTAGGAGTTATTTAACATTTATGAGCTCTGGAGTTGTACATTTTTTCGTGGAGGGGGGTCTTTTGGAGGTCCTGCGTCCATGGGGGGAGTTTGGGGAGGTGTCAGGGAAGAGATGACTGAAACTTGTCTCCCTAATTTTAACAGCAATTACATTTTGTTGTTTTATATTGCACTATGTGTATGATTATGTTGCATCATTTCAAAATTGATTCCACAGCCACAGATGTGTGAAAACCATAGTGATAGAGATCAACTTGTTGAGGACAAGGACCATGCCTCACTTTATATTCTGTTTCCTCTACAGACACTCTTGGCAGTTGGTGGACTCAGTAAACTTTTGTTGAATGAAGTCATAGGAAAGTACCAAGGCTCGAAGGGTAGCGGCCCTAATTTTGAGGCTACGTTCAACAGGGATGCAGATTCCCAGCCATCTAATTGTACGTCAGAGGTGAGTGCTGTTTCTGTCAAAATGTCCTATGCAACATGGAAACGATTACATTAAAATGCAGCTGGAGATTCCAGTATTCTCCATGGAGCAGACAAGTAAACTTTGAAATTGTTTACAAATGATGCACCAAATCTGTGTGGCATCTGTGCATTGAAGGGGGAAAATGTGTTTCTCCCAAGAGGCTTTACATGTGATGAGATTGCGGCTTTCACGTGACAAGGAGGGAAAACAGGAGGATCTTGCCAGGCAGGCCTTGCCTCAGACTTTGACTTGGGGCATCCTCAATGGGATATGAGGATGGTGGAGCTGGTTGTGCTGTCCAGCACCAGCCTGTCACTCCTCGGCAATTGTTCTGGTGTGATCTAGGGATACACATGTTGGCCACCACTCAGCTGCTGGGAGGATGTTTTCTTAGCTTTGCCTTTGCAAGGCTGGTGATGGGGATCTGCCCTTTGACAGGCTTTGATGAGAAGCCAAGAAGCTAGGAAAGCCTGTCCCAGACACAGTCTCCCGGCATGGCTTATGCTTGGGGTCCCAAGCCAAGAACGAGGCAGTTCCAAGTGGCCACATTGTGTGTGAGGGCACATTCCTAAAGGCCTTGCCTAATTCAGATCTTACATAATTCAAGACTAATTTCCCTATAAATTACTCTTTGATAAACAAAATTATTAAAGTGTATCAAATGGAGAGAATGCGTTCTTGAAGTGTGTAAATTTCAACTCTTGGAACTCAGGGCATATCACATGCCATTCATGGGCAGCCATGTCAGGAGCAGAATTTCCATTATCTATGGATTGATACAACTCTTTTTCGCAAATTCGAAGGTACAATTGCTTTAATGCTGCATTTATTTTTGTAGCATTGTCTCTAGTCATTCTCACAGTGCTTCCTGCTACATTGAAATTTCAGTATACAGTGGTCATTGTCTGGTTTTCTTCGTAGGATGTTATGGGATCTCATTTCTGTTCCAAAATGTTATTGCTGCTAGCATTATTATTACTTAATGAATGCTGGGATAATGTTGCTATAAGATATTAAATGGATTTTAAGTTATAATAATAGGAAATGTTAAGTAACCCACACAAGATGTGAGAGCCAAAACAATAGCATGATTTGCCAAATATTGTTAAAAGATGGTGGGTTGTTCTACTTAATAGATAAAATGACTTTACTGTGTTGTCTTAATGTAAAACATAGTTCATAATTCATTCAAGCCTAGAAATGAGGTGATCCCAGAGGAATTTACTTGAAGGAGTCCCATTATTTCAAAATTTGTGTTCAAAGTTAAATTTGATTGTTAATTTTAAAAATTTGATGCAATTTCTAATTTGGAGAATTCAAATTTATATAAATGCAGCTATGCTACTATTAGCTACAATTTTTATGGTTGTAAGTTATGAAACAACTAATTCAAAATTTCTTAAACACATGAGGGAATATAAGGATACTGGCATGTCTTACAGAAGCCACAGCTCCTGTACATGAGCTTCAGGAACAGCTGGAACCTGGGACTTTGAAGCTGTCAGTGCTTCTTTTCTTCATTTTTTTTTCAGTTTTGCTTCTCTAAGTGTATTGAAACTTCATTATTTTCTCCTAGAAAGAGGGCTACATAATTTGTGGTGCCCTGTGCAAAATGAAAATTCAGGGCCCCTTGTTCAAAAAGTAGAAAAGAGCTTCTACCCTGCTTTCACCATTTTTCTTGAAATATGTCATGATGCTTCTAATTTTCTATTTAATTCCTCTCTCCCTGGGTCATCAGGCCACTTGCAGGGCAAGCGCAGACCCTCACAGGCCTCCAGCATGGGCAGTGTGACTCAGCAAGTGATATGTGTGTGTCCATGAGCCTTCACATTTCTTTACATTGGGAAGAGGGTGGTAGCCAAGAAGCCATCTGGTAGGGCAGGGAGGAAAAACTTGTAAGTTGGGGCTCCAAGCCCCAGGTACATGACTCCTTGTCCCAATGTACTTCATTTAGTGTTAGTTTCCTGGGGCTGCCTTAAAGGAGCACCATGAACCTGGTGCCTTAAACAACAGAATTGGTTGTTTCACAGTTCTGGAGGCCAGAGTCTGAGATCAAGATGTCAACAGGGTTGGTTCCTTGGAGGGCTGTGAGAGAAAATCTGTTCCAGGCCTTCCTTCTACTTGTGGTGGTCTTAGACATGCTTGGCTTGTAGATGGCATTCTCTCTTTGTCTTCCCATCATCTTCATGTGTCTGTGTCCAAATTTCCCTTTTTTTGTAAGGATACCAGTCATAGGGGATTAGGCCCCACCTGATTCCAGTGTGACCTCATTTAAGTTTAACTAATTATATCTGTGATTACTCAATTTCCAAAGAAGCTCACATTCTGGGATATTTGGAATGAAGACTTCAACATATGAATTTTGGAAGAAACACAATTTGACTGATAACATTTACAAAACAAAAATCCAAAGATAAAATTATCAAGAATTTTGAAAGGGTGGCTGCAGTGCACTAAACCCTAAGCAGGAGGCTTCCTCTGGAGCACAAGGCCCTGTGAAGCTGAACAGATTACATGCCCATTCTGCACTGGGTAGAAAATGTGCCTCTAGATTTAGCTCCTTGGAGAAAGATGTCTCTTCTCTTCTGACTCTTGGGTACATATGTGATAGGATTTTATCTATGACTCTGGAACTGACACTAGAGCCCACAGCAGAAACCAGCAGGCATTACAGACAGACTCCATGTTCTAGAGACAGCTGTCAGTAGATGGAGTTCAGATCCCTGCCTACTCATTATTCCTTCCCTGGGCAGAGCTTACTAAGAGCTGGCAAAACCACTCTCTATTTCCGTCACCAACACTCTTACCTCCTCTAGCCCCCAACTTCAGGAGTGGGGAGGGCAAAGGAGACAGGCCTGGGAGTCAGGGTCTTGGTCTTTGTGGGAATTGCAGTGGTATCCTGCCTCACTACTAGAAATACAGAGGGTGTCAACTAGTCAGGGTTAGCCATAAAAACAACCAGAACCCGTAGAGATGAAACTATAATGAGCAGTTAAGGCTTTCCTACTCTCTCTCCCAACCCAGGCTGTAGGAAGCAGGGGACGAGTTATCCCAGAGTCAGACCACAATTCCTATTTAGTGTGCAGAAGAGGGAGAAAGGGTGAAAAGGGAAACCATCCTGACTCATGCCATTCCAAGCTCCTCAAGCACAGGCCTGACCTTCACTGAAGGGAGAAAAGGAACAAAATGTTTGTTGACTATTGAAGTGCAGTCTTACACTGCACTGAATGAGACTGGCCTAATAATAAATGAGAATGACAGTAAAGTTATGGGATCTGCTCAAGATGGGATTAAGGACAAGAAAACAAAACTTACACAGCTGAAATTAGTTGTAGGAAGAAAATATAACTATTTGGCATTTACACACTCACTGAATTGAGATGACAAACAAAATTGGTTATACAACATTTAGATAAAATATAACTATTTGGCATTTACACACTCACTGAATTGAGATGACAAACAAAATTGGTTATACAACATGTAGATAAAGTTTTGATTTCAATGTCTCTGTGATTTTCCCATTGAGTTTTAAAGAGGACTGCAGTGCTCACTCAGTCTTCCATTGACCTCCAATACATCCCTCTTCCTTTCCATATGAGGCCATATGACTGGTTCTGGTCAATAAACTGTGAGCAAAAGTGTAAACATGGCACCTCAGGCAGAGGCAATGAAAAGCCCATGTGTGAGCATCCAGTCTGTCTTAACATGCTGTGTGTAGCAGTTGAGAAGTTTGCATAATGCAGTAAAGCTATCCAGTCCTGAGATTTTCTTTGATGGGAGACTTTTTATTTCAGATTCAATTTTGTTAATCATTATTGGTCTGTTCAGGTTTTCTATTTCTTTCTGGTTCGATCTTGAGAGGTTGTATGTGTCTAGAAATTTATCCATTTTCCTTTAAGTTTTCCAGTTTGTTAGTGTATACTTGTTCATAATATTCTGTTATGATCCTTTGTATTTTGTGCTATCAGTTGTAATGTTTCCTTTTTCATTTATGATTTTGTTTATTTGAGTTTCTCTGTCTAGTAATCTATCAATTATATATATATTTTTAGATATATTTTTTAGATAAAATATAAATTGATAGATGTATAATAAATCTATCAATTGATAGATTTGTAATACATCTATCAATTTATATTTTCAAAACACCAACTTTTTGTTTTGTTGATCCTTTATATTTTTCTTTATTTTGTATAGTTCTGTTCTGCTCTTTATTATTTCTTTTCTTTAATTTTGGATTTGGCTTATTTTTGCTTTTCTAGTTGTTGAGATGCATCATTAGGGTGTTTGAAATCTTCCTACTTTTTTGATGTAGGCATTTATTGCTATAAATTTTCCTCTTTCCTTCTTAGTGCTCCTTTTGCTGTATTCTGTAGGTTTTGGTAGGCTGTGTTTCCATTTTAATTTGTTTAGTAAGTTTATTAATTTCTTCCTTAATTTCTTTATTGTTCCAATGATCATTCAGGAGCTTGTTTTTAATTTTCATGTATTTTTACAGTTTCCAAAGTTCCTTTTGTTATCGATTTCTGGTTTTAGAAATCAATCTAAAAGACTGATCCGAGAAATACTTGATATGATTTCAATTTTTAAGAATTTGTTGAGACTTGTTTTGTAGCATAATATATGGTCTATTCTGGAGAATGTTTCATGTGCTGATGAGAAAAATGTGTATTCTGTAGCTGTTGGATGAAATGTTCTGAAAATACCTGTTAAGTCCATTTGTTCTATAGTGCAAATTAAGTTCAATGTTTCTTTGTTGATTTTCTGTCTAGATGATCTGTTCAGTGCTGAAAATGGAGTTTTATAGTCCCCAACTATTACTGTACTGAGGCCTATGGATCTCTTTAGCTTATTTGCTTTATACAGCTTGGTGCATATATATTTACAATTGTTATAACCTGTTGCTGAATTGATTCCTACATCATTATAGGAATTCTATCATGATTTGTCTCTTTTAAATGTTTTTTAGCCTAAAATCTATTTTGTATGATATAAGTAAGTATAGGTACTTCTACATGCTTTCAGTTTCTGTTTGTGTGGATTTTTTTTTCCATTCCTTCACTTTCAGTCTATATGTGACTTTACATGTAAAGTAAGTTTCTTGTAGGCAGCATATAGTTTTGTCTTGTTTTTCTTTTTTAAAATCCCTTTAGCCAGTCTTTATCTTTTAATTTGGTAAATTAAACCATTTGCATTCAAAATTGTTAATGATAGGTAAGAACTTACTCAGGTATTATGCTAACTGTTTTTTGATTGTTTTATATTTCATTTGTTCCTTTCTCCCTTTTTTGTTGTTTACCTTTACAATCTGGTGCTTTTTGTAGTGGTAATGTTTGACTCATATATCTTTTTCCTTTGTGAATTAGTTCTACCAGTGAGTTTTATATTTCTGTGGGTTTTCATGATGGTAGACATTGTCCATTCACTTCAAAATGTTGGTCTTTCTCAAGCATTTCTTGATGAAGTCCGTCCTTCAGGTTTTGCTTGTGTGGGAAAGACTTTATTTTTCCTTCATTTTTGAATGATAGTTTTCCTGGGGATAGTACTCTTGGCTGACAGTTTATTTTTTTTTCTGTTAGCACTTTGAATACATCATCTCATTTTTTTCTGGCCTGTAAGATTTCTGCTGAGAAATCCACTGTTAATCTGATGAGGATTGCCTTATATGTGACTTGATGCTTTTCTCTTGTTGCTTTTAGAATTCTTTCTTTGTATAACTTTTGACGGTTTGACTATAATGTACCTTGGAGAAGACTTTTTGGGTTGAATCTATTTGATAATCTTTGAGCTTTTTGTATCTGGATATCCATATATCTTGCAAGAATTGAGAAGTTTTCAGTTAGCATTTTGTTAAATTGATTTTATGTATCTTTGCCCATCTCTTCTCCTTCTAGAACTCCCAAAAAGTTGAATATTTTGGTCATTTTGTGGGGTTTCACATGTCACGTTCTTCATTTTTATATTCTTCTATCTGTGTGTGTGTGTGTGTGTGTGTGTGTGTGTGTGTGTGTGTGTGTATCTTACTGGGTTATTTCAAAAGACCTGTCTTCAAGTTCAAAAATTCTTTCTTCTAATTGATCTAGTATATTGTCGAAGCTCTCTTAACTGTATTTTTTATTTCATTGATTGAATTCTTTAGTTCTAGGATTTTTAAAAACTGATACCTATCTTTATTGAATTTCTAATTCAGACCATGAATTGTTTTTCTGATTTCTTTATCATGTTTATCTGTGTTCCCTTGTATCTTCCTGCATGTCTTTAATATTATTATTTTAAATTATTTTTGAGGCATTTCATAGATTTTCTTTTTGTTGGAATATGATATAAAGAATTACTGTTTCTTTTAAGGCATTTATTTCATTGCTTTTTCATATTTCTTGTGTATTTATGTAGTCATCTGCATATCTGGTGTAAAAGTCACATCTTCCAACTTTATGAATTGGCTTTCAGAGGGATTCTTTTTTCCTATGGATGTATCTGTAGTGTATGTTGTATAGGGTACTTTGACTTTGATTCCCAGTGGGCATAGTAGAGTGGTCACTGTGTGATTTCTTTGGATGTAATCAGTGTCAGTGGTGTCTGTGAGTACCTCAGTGGCTTACTGTGCAGTTGTTAGCAGAAGCTATGGTAAGGATTTGCTGGGCACAAGGATGTTATGCAGGCCAGTCCTCAGGCACCACTGGTGACAACAGCAAGCTGATCCTTGGGCACCTGAGTACCATACACAAGCTCCAGTTGTAGAGGGTTTATGAGAGTTGATCCTTGGGTTTCTGAGCACCTTAGAAGTGCTCTTCTGAGCGCCTTGATCTTGAGTTTGCTGATCCTTGGACATCTGGGCACCATATGCAGGCTCCAGTTGTAGAGGGTTTTGGGGAGTTAATCCTTGGGCTTCCAGATGGCTTGCTTGAATACCAGCAGTGGTAGAGGTGGGTCAGGTGGTAAGGTTGGTCCTCAGCCTCCTGAGTGGCATGCACGACATCAGCAGTGAGTAGCACTGGTGGGCCAACCTTTAGGTCCTCGAGCAGCATGCATGGCTGTTAGTGGTGATAAGTGTGGGTGGGAAGATCATGCAGGTGGATTTTGGTGGCAGTAGTGTTGGTAGGACCCATAACCAGGCCACAGGGAGGTGCTTGTGGGCAGTATTGGCCAGTGGGGTGGACCTGTCTTCAGACCCTGTTGTAGTGGTGGGAAGGACGGGTCAATTCCCAGGCCCCTGGTAGCATGCATGAGTGTTGACAGTGGTAGACAAGGCAGGCCTGTCATTAAGGTCTCCAATGGTGTGTGCAGGTGCTGGCTGTAGTGAGAGAGGAGGATTGATCCACATACTCCTGGATGGTATGCTGGAGCACTTGCAGTGGTGACAGTGGGTGGAGCAGATCTATCCTCAAGTCCCCAGATGGCAAGCATGGACACTGGTAGTGGCAGGAAGGGCAGCTTGATCCCCAGGCCTCCAGATGGCATTCTTGAGCACCAGCATGTGCTGGTATTGGATGTGACTGGGGATGTTCTATTCTCCTATTTCGATATTATTTTCCTGAATATTTTCATATCTATTTTTAATCTTCTTATATCATTGCATCTTATTTCTGTCTCTTGTAAATAATACATTGCCAGTCTGGCAATCTTTAGTTTTTAAGTAGATTACTCGAAACATTTATAATATTTTTTTATTTACAATTATTGTAGGTTACTAATATTTTTGGATACTGCTTTCTTTTTCTGACTTTTTCAGTGTTTCTTTGGTAATCTATATTTCTCTTTATTGTCTTCTTTTGGACTTAGTACCTTATTTAACTGAGTCTAAGATAACACTGATGGTAAGTACATCATTTTATCACTGAGAAAACACCTCCTTACTCTATCAGAGAATGCTTTGTTAACACTTAGAATAATTATTTCATAATTACAGAAATAATGCTATTAGAAGCATTCAGACATAGATTTTTAAAATCCCATATTATACATGTGCATACATATAAAGGAAAATGTAAGTGAAATAAATTGATTGAGATGTCTTTAAACTTCTTCACAATGAGAGTCTAGCAAGTCTGTTGGTAATAAACTATTTTTAAGAGTGCAATACTATTGGATTTATTTTCTAATAATTCAATTTAGGATTTTATTCCAAGTTGCTGACAGGAATTTTGCAAGTTTTACGCTGGTTTTTTTCTTGATCTTACCAGACAGCGTCAATGGGAGATTTTTGGAAAACAACTGGGTCTCATAATCCTAGTTTTAATGTTTTGTACGTGGCATGCTGTCTGACACATTGGGGACTTGTAGTAGTCCAGTAATGCTATTGTGAGTAATTACAAGGCTTTTACATATGCAAACAGAGGCTATTTTATAAGACTACTGCCTAGCTGACTGCAATTATGAGACACGTTCAATCATAATATTTGTCCTGATTTTAGAGATGTTAAAATGTGAAAATAGAAAAATGTGGTATGTGTATATGTATATGTATATATATATATGCACAATAGAATACTATATATTCAGCCTTATAAAAGAAGGAAATCTTGCCATTTGCAACAACATGTATAAACCTGGAGGATATCATGTTAAGTGAAATAAGCCAGGCACAGAAAGATTATGCCATATGATCTCACATATGTGGAGCTCTTATATGAAAACAGAGGGTAGAATGGTGGTTACCAGATGTGAGTACTGGGGAGATGTTAATCAAAGGATACAAATGTTCAGCTAGAGAGGGGAATAAATTTAAGAGATCCATTGTACAACATAATAACTATAGTTAATAACAATGTTTTGTATACTTGATAGTTGCTAAGAGAGAGTAGATTTTTAAGTGTTCTCATCACACAAAAAAGATAGCTAATGCATATGTTAATTAGCTTAATAGAGGCATTCCACAGTGTATATATATTTCAAGACATTATGTTTTATACCATAAATATATATATTTTTTCCGTCAAATTAAAAAAATGAAAAAAATAGCAAAGTCTAAGATTATTCGATACCTTTAGCTCCCTCTAAGTAAATGAAACTATTAATTGTAAAATGAAAAATAATAAACCATTGAATTTTGATAAGAAAACATGAGAGAATTCTATTATGACCAAGGAGAGATGACTTTTCTGACCCCAAATCTAGCTCTAAAAAAAGTTGATAAATTCGATTTGTTATTAAAAAGAAAACTCTCATTGCAAATAAATGCATAAGTAAATAGAAATTAGTATATCAAAGTCAAAAGACTGATGATGGTGTAAAAAATGCAATTAAAATTATAAACAAAATTATTCTCTTCTTAATTCATAAAATTCTTGAAGTAATTGAGAAAAAAACTGTAACTCTAATATATAAATCAGCAAAAACAAAAAGGAAACTAAACTCACTGGAAAATAAATATAAATTACCCTGAAATAAATAAAAAGATGCTCAGCCTCACTTACAGCAAGACAAACGAAAATGGAAACTATGATAAGATACCTTTTTTTTCCTTCAGATTGGCAAAAATCCAAAATGTCTGTGCACACTGCTGGTGAGGCTATGGTAAAACAATTATATATTTCTGGTTGGTGTGTCCTTATGAAGTGAAACTTGGCAGTAGGTAACAAAATTACGAATGTATTTATCATGTGTCAGCATCTCCACTTGACATAAAATAAGTGCTAGAGATACACATCTACAAGTATAAACTGCAAGTTCTGTAGTATACAAGGATACAGTTAATTTATTCTATTGTCTGTGATGGCATAAACAACTTAAGTGCCTATCAATAGGGGACTGCTTGTATAAAGTAGGTTTCAGATTTACAATGGGCTACTATGTAGCTAAAAAAAAAATAAATAGAAGAATTCCAATTAATAAATGTAGGCAGAATGAGGCAACTAGAACATCTTCATTAGAACATCACAGTAATAGTTGCTACAAGCAAAATTCACAGATTAGTGCTAAAATTAGTGAGTGAAACATTAAGGAGAAACAGGATAATTGTATCCCTTGTGGTATCTCAATACATTAATCATGTATTAATGATTGTTGTGCACACAAATTGAGAAATATGCATAACCTAGATGAAGAAAACATTGTGACATCACAAAAGGACACTTGAACAAATTAAAAGGTATATGATACAAAATTACAAAGATGTCAATCATAATTAGGATTGCTATGTCTTCTTGGTGGATTGACCCTTTTGTCAATATGCAATGTACCTGGGAATTTTCTTTGCTGTCATGCCTACTTTACCTGATACTATTATAGCAATTTCTGCTTTTCTTTTGGATTAAGATTTGCATGGTATATATATATTTCCATCCTTTTACTTTCAACCTACCTGTATCATTATATTTGAAGTGAGTTTATTGTAAACAGCATTTAGTTGTTTCATGTTTTTTTAAAAGTACTCTGTTGATATGTGTTAATTTGTGTATTTAGATAACTTACATTTGGTGTAATTATATGTTAGTACTTAAATCTGACATTTACAATTTTTGTGATTTGTTCTCTCTATATTTCATTGTTATTTCTGTTTTCTTTTTAATATTTTCTTATGGGTTACTTAAACATTTTTGGAATTCCATTTTTATTTTTTTATTTTTCTTTATTTTTTAAAATTAGCTTTATTGAGGTATAATTATATATTTTAAAACTGCCTATGTTTAAATTATACAATTAGATAAGTTTGAACACACACATATGCTCATGATAGAATTACCATGATCAAGGTAATAAACATAACCATCACCTCCAAAAGCCACCTGCATTGCTTTTATAAGAATAAATAATTCTCTTTTTAAAATTGCATACACATTGAACTAGCAATGCCACATATTGTAGAATATCCCCAAGAACATAATTGTACATGTTTACAGGGATGTTTATGACTGTGTTATTTGTTTTAATTTTAATTTTTCATTGTTATTTCAACAGGTTTCTGGGGAACAGGTGGTGACTGGTTACATGGATAAGTTCTTTTAGTAGTGGTTTCTGAGATTTTGGTGCACCCTAAAGCCAAGCAGTGTGCACTGTACCCAGTGTGTAATCTTTTATCCCTCATCCCCTTCCCAGCCTTTCCCCTGAGTCCCCACAGTCTATTGTATCATTCGTATGCCTTTGCATCCTCATAGCTTAGCTTTCACTTATGAGTGAGAACGAATGATGTTTGGTTTTCCATTCCATCCGAGTTGCTGCTAATGCCATAATTTCACTCCTTTTTATGGCTGAGTAGTATTCTATGGGGGGTGTGTGTGTGTATAATTTTTTTAATCCAAACTTTGATGGGCATTTGGGCTGATTCCGTATTTTTGCAATTGCGAATTGTGCTGCTATAAACATGAGTGTGCATGTATCTTTTTCATATATTGACTTATTTTCCTCTGGGTAGATACCCTGTAGTAGGATTGCTGGATCAAACGGTAGATCAACTTTTAGTTCTTTAGGGAATCTCCACACTGTTTTCTGTAGTAGTTATACTAGTTTACATTCCCACCAACAGTGTAAAGTGTTCCTTTTTCACCACATATACACCAACATCTATTATTTTTATATTTTTTAAAATTATGGCCATTCTTGCAGGAGTAAGGTGGTATCTCATTGTTGTTTTGATTTGTATTTCCCTGATAATTAGTGATGTTCAGCATTTTTTCCATATGTTTGTTAGCTATTTGTACATCTTCTTTTGAGAATTGTCTATTCATGTCCTTAGCCCATGTTTTGATGAAATTATTTGTTTTTTTTTCTTGCTGATTTGAATTTCTTTTATTAATAGATTCTGGATATTAGTTTTATGTTGGATGCATAATTTGACAAGATTTTCTCCTCTGTGGGATTATCTGTTTATTGATTGTTATCATTTTTTTTTTGCTGTGCATAAGTTTTTTAGTTTAATTAAATTCTGTCTATTTATCTATTTATTTTTGTTACATTTGCTTTTGGGTTCTTGGTCATGAAGACTTTGCCTAAGCCAGCATCTACAAGGGTTTGTTCAATGCTATCTTCTAGAATTTTTAAAGTTTCAGGACTTAGATTTAAGTCTTTGATCCATCTTGAGTTGATTTTTGTATAAAGAGAGAGATGAGGATCCAGTTTCATTCTTCTACTTCTGGCTTGCCAATTTTCCCAGCACCATTTGTTGAATAGGGTATCCTTTCCCCAACTTTACATTTGTGTTTGTTTTGTCAAAGATCAGTTGGCTATATATATTTGGCTTTATTTCTGGGTTCTTTATTCTTTTCCATTTGTCTATGTGCTATGCCTATTTTTATACCAGCACCATTCTGTTTTGGTGACTGTGGCCTTATAACATAGGTTGAAGTCAGGTAATGTGATGCCCTCAGATTTGTTCTTTCTGCTCAGTCTTGCTTTGGCTATATGGACTCTTTGTTGGTTTTATATGAATTTTAGGATTGTTTTTTCTAGTTCTGTGAAGAATGATAGTGGTATTTTGATGAGAATTGTGTTAAATTTGTAGATTGCTTATGGGGCAGTATAGTCATTTTCTCCATACTGATTCTATCTGTCCATGAGCATGGGATGCATTTAATTGGTTTGTGACATCTATGATTTATTTCAGCAGTGTTTTGTAGTTTTCCTTCTAGAGGTCTTTCACCTCCTTGGTTAGGTATATTCCTTAATTAATTAATTTGCAGCTATTGTAAAATAAGTTGAATTCTTGATTTGATTCTCAGCTTGGTTGATGTGGTATATAGCAGTGCTACTGATTTGTGTCCATTAATTTTGTATCCTGAAACTTTACTGAATTCATTGATAAGTTATAGAAGCTTTTTGGATGAGTCTTTAGGGTTTTCTGTGTATACAATCATATCATCAGCAAACAGCAACAGTTTGACTTCCTCTTTACCAATTTGGATCCCCTTTATTTCCTTCTATTGTTTGATTGTTCTGGCTTAGACTTCCAGTACTATGTTGAATGGAAGTGATGAAAGTGGGTATCTTGTCTTGTTCCAGTTTTCAGGGGGAATGCTTTCAATATTTCCTTCTTCAGTAAAATGCTGGCTGTGGGTTTGTCATATATGGCTTTTATTACCTTAAGGTATGTTCTTTCTATGCTGATTTTACTGAGGTTTTTAATCATAAAGGAAAGCTGAATTTTGTGAGGTTTTTTTTTTCTGTATCAATTGAGATGATTATGTGATTTTTGTTTTTGATTTTATTTATGTGATGTGTCACATTTATTGACTTGTGTACTGTAAACCATCACTGCATCCTTGGTATGAAACCCACTTGATCATGGTGGATTATCTTTTTGATATGCTATTGGATTTGGTTAGCTAGTATTTCATTGAGGCTTTTTGCATCTATGTTCATCAGGGATATTGGTCTGTTGGTTTCTTTTTTTGTTATGTCCTTTCCTCGTGTGGGTATTAGGGTAATACTGGCTTCATAGAATGATTTAGGAAGAATTCCCTCCTTCTCTATCTTTTGGAATAGTGTCAATAGGATTAGTATCAATTCTTTGGATGTCTGATAGGATTTAGCTGTGAAACCATCTGGTTCTGGACTTTTCTTTGTTGGTAATTTTTAATTACCATTTCAATCGTGTTGCTTGTTAGTGGTCTGTTCAGAGTTTCTATTTCTTTCTAGTTTAATCTAGGAGGGTTGTATATTTCCAGAAATTTATCCATCTTCTCTAGGTTTTGTAGTTTATGCACATAAAGCTTAGATTCATAGTAACTTTGAATGACCTTTTGTATTTCTGTGGTATTGCTTGTAGTATCTCCCATTTCATTTCTAACTGAGCTTATTTGGATCTTCTCTCTTCCTTTCTTGGTTAATTATGCTAGTGGTCTATCAATTTTGTTTATCTTTTCAAAGAACCAGATTTTTGTTTCATTTATCTTTTGTATTTTGTTTGTTTGTTTCAATTTCATTTAGTTCTGCTCTGATCTTTATTTCTTTTCTTCTGTTGGGTTTGGGTTTGCTTTATTCTTGTTTTTCCAGTTCCTTGAGGTGTGATCTTAGATTATCTATTTGTGCTCTTTCAGGCTTTTTGATGTAGATATTTAGTGCTATGAACTTTCCTCTTAGCACTACTTTGGTTGTATTCTTGAGGTTTTGATAGGTTGTATCACTATTGTTCAGTTCGAAGAATTTTTTAAATTTCCATCTTGATTTCATTGTTGACCCAGTGATCATTCAGGAGCAGGTTCTATAATTTCCATGCCTTTGCAGGATTTTGAGGGTTCCTTTTGGAGCTGACTTCCAATTTTATTGCAGTGTGGTCAGAGAGTAGTTGATATAATTTTAAGTTTCTTAAATTTATTGAGACTTGTTTTGTGGCCTATCATATGGTCTATTTTGGAGAATGTTCCATGTGCTGATGAAGAGATGAATAATATGTATATTCTGCAGTTGTTGGATAGAATGTTCTGTAAATATCTATCAAATTCATTTGTTCTAGGGTATAGTTTAAGTCCATGGTTTCTTTGTTGACTTTCTGTCTTGATGACCTGTCTAGTGCTGTCAGTGGAGTATGGAAGTCTCCCACTATTATTTTGTTGCTGTCTATCTTATTTCTTAGGTTTAGTAGTAATTGTTTTATAAATTTAGGGGCTCCATTGTTAGGTGCATATATATTTACGATTGTGATATTTTCCTTTTGGACTAGTCCTTTTATCAGTATATAATGTCCCTCTTTGTCTTTTTTAACTCTTGTTGCTTTAAAGTCTGTGTTGTCCGATGTAAGAATAGCTACTCCTGCTTGTTTTTAGTGCTCATTTGTATGAAATATCTTTTGGCACAGCTTTACCTTAAGTTGATGTGAGTCCTTATATATTAGGTGAGTCTCTTCAAAACAGCAGATACTTGGTTGGTGAATTCTTATCCATTCTGCCATTCTATATCTTTAAGCGGAACATTTAGTCCATTTACATTCAACATTAGGGTTGAGAAGTAGGTACTATCGTATTCATTGTGCTAGTTGTTGTCTGAATCCATTGTTGTTTTATTTTTTATTGTGTTATTGTTTTATAGGTCCTGTGAGATTTATCCCTTAAGGAGGTTCAATGTTGGTGTATTTAAAGGATTTGTTTCAAGATTTAGAGGTTTTTCAGTGGTTCTTATAGTGCTGGCTTGGTAGTGGTGAACTCTCTCAGTATTTGTTTGTCTGGAAAGTCTGTATCATTCCTTCATTTATGAAGCTTAGTTTTGCTGGCTACAAAATTCTTGGCTAATAATTGCTTTGTTTAAGGAGGCTAAAGATAGGACCCCAATCCCTTCTAGTTTGTAGGGTTTCTGCTGAGAAATCTGTTAATCTGATAGGTTTTCCTTTATAGGTTACCCAGTGCTTTTGCCTCACAGCTCTTAAGATTCTTGTCTTCATCTTAACTTTACATTACTTGATGACTGTGTGCCTAGGCAATGATCTTTTTGCAGTGAGTTTCCTGGGTGTTCTCTGAGCTTCTTGTATTTGGATGTCTTGATCTCTAGCAAGGCCAGGGAAGTTTTCCTCAATTATTCCCTGAAATATGTTTTCCAAGCCTTTAGATCTCTCTTCTTCCTTGGGAATGCCAATTATTTTTAGGTTTGGTTATTTAACATAATCCCAAACTTCTTGGAGACTTTGCTCATTTTTTACAATTAGTTTCTCTTTGTCTTGGTTGGATTGGGTTAATTTGAAAGACTCATCTTTGAGTTCTGAAATTCTTTCTTCTACTTGTTCTGTTCTATTGCTGGGACACTCCAGTGTGTTTTGAATTTCTCTAAGAGTGTCTCTGATTTCCAGAAGTTGTGATTATTTTTTATTTATGCTGTCTATTTCTGTGGAGGTTTTTCCATCCATATCCTGTAACATTTTTTGATTTCTTTAAGTTTGCATTCACCTTTCTCCGGTGCCTCCTTGAGTAGTTTAATAATTGACCTTCTAATTTCTTTTTTCTGGCAATTCAGAGATTTTCTCTTGGTTTGTATACATTGCCAGTGGGCTAGTATGATCTTTGCTTGGTGTAATAGAACCTTGTTTTGTCATATTGCCAGAATTGTTTTTTAGGTTTCTTCTCATTTGCATGGATTTGGGTAGATTATGTCAGAGGGAAGATCTGGGGCTCAAGGGCTGTTGTTCAGCACCCATGGGGTGCTCCCATGATACGGTGTTCTCCCCCTTCCCCGAGGGATGGGGCTTCCTGAGAGCCAAACTGTAGTGTTATTTCTCTTCTGGCTCTAGCCGTCCTGTGGGGCTACTGGACTCTAGGCTGGTACTGGGGATTGTCACCAAAGAGTCGTGTAATGTGATCTGTCTTCAGGTCTCTCTGCCATGGATACCAGCACCTGCTCTGGTGGATGTAGCCATGGAGTGAAGTAGACTGTGAGGGTCCTTGGTTATAGTTTTGTTTAGTGTGCTAGCTTTGTGTTTATTGGTCCCCAGAAAGGAGGTGGTGCTTTCAAGACAGCATCAATTGCATTAGCATAGAGAGGATACAGGGATGCCCTGAGGGGTTGCCTGGATAAGTTTCTCAGGTGGTGAGTGGGGCCAAGAGATTATGTTCTTTGTGTTCAGCTACCAGGGTCATGAAAAAACACCATAAGGTGTGGGAAGGGTTATGAGTGTCTGAGCTCAGCTGCTTCTTAAGTGGGGCTTGCTGCAGCTGCTATGGGGGGTAGGGGTGTGGTTCTCAGACAGATGGAATTATGTTCCAAGGGGGATTATGGTGGCCTGTGTTGAGTCATATAGGCTGTCAGGGAAGTGGTGGAAAACTGGCAGTGACAGGCCTCACCTAGTTCCCATGCAACCCAAAAGTCCAGTGTCATTCCCTTGGTGCTCCCCCAACAGCACCAAGCTTATTTCCAGGCAGCAGGTGAGGTGAGCAGGGCTGAGAACCTGCTCCAGGCTAAAAGCCTCCCTGCTGAGGATGCAAGGAGAGCTTTCTGGTTTTAGGCCTCTCCCCCCACCCCCCACCCTCATGCAGTTTCTGTGCTTATATCTGCACTCCTTGTTTACCTCCTCTGTCAGATTCTGTCTAGGACACTTCACATTTGCTCAAAATTGTTACAAAGCTCATCCGGAAGCTTCCTTCTCCCTGTGGCCTTTCCCCATGGAATTCCATGTTGATTCACTTATAGTGTATTTGAGTGAAACTTTTTGAATAAAATTTTAGGGGTTGCTATAGGCATGTATATATGTATGTGTATATATATTTATATATGCATATGTATGTATATATGTGTATATGTCTATAACTTTTGATTATTTACCAGTTTGAGTGGAGTGTAGATACGATGCAAGGCCTCCTTTTAAGTTTCTTTATTCCCCCTCCCCTTTTTCTTTTTAACAGTCTCACTTTGTCACCCAGGCTAGAGTACAGTGACACAATCTTGACTCACTGTAATCCCATCTCCTGGGCTCAAACAATCTTTCCATTTCAGCTTCCTGAGTAGCCGAGACTACAGGCACATGCCACCAGGTCTGGCTAATTTTTGTATTTTTGGCAGAGACAGGGTTTCACTCTTGGGCTAAAGCAATCTGCCTGTCTTGGCCTCCCAAGGTGCTGAGATTACAGGTGTATGCCTCTATACCCAGCCTTTTTAAGTTTCTTCACCTTTCTACACATAAAATTGTCTCAATAGGAGAAGAAAAAGGAAAGTCTATGATATCTATAATATTTACCCATATTTTTTCTCTTTCTATTGTTCTTCCTTTCTGATGTTCCAAAGTACCTTGTTTTATAATTTCCTTTCTGTTTAGGGAAGGTCTCTGATATAACTTGTCCTCTCCAAATCTCATGTTGAAATATCATCCTCAGTGTTGGAAATGGGGCCTGTTGGGAGATGTTTGGATCATGGGGTTGGATCTCTCATGAATGGCTTGACACCCTCCCTGTCTTAATGAATGAGTTCACACTCTATTAGTTCGTGCAAGATTTGATTGTTAAAAGAGCTTGGCATTTTCCCCCCTTTGTCTTGCTTCCTCTCTTGCCATGTGATGCACTTGCTTCACCTTCATTGTCCACCATGAGTAAAAGCTTCCTGGGGTTCTCATTGGAAGCAGATGCTGGCACCATGCTTCTTGTACAGTCTGTATAACCATAAACCAAATAAACCTATTTTCTTTATTAACTTCCCAGTTATTGCTTCTCAGGTATTTCTTCATAGCAATGCAAAACAGACTAACACATTCTCTTGATTGTTGATTTTCTCCCACTACTTTCAAGACATCTTCTTAGTCTTTAATTTTCAGTAGTTTACTTATGTGTCTTGGTGTGGATTTCTTTTGATTTCTCTTGATTGAAGTTCTCCCAGAATCTTGAATCGGGAGGTTTATGTTTTTGGATAACTTAAAAAGAAAATCAGAATTATTTATTTGGGGATATTTTTACCCCACTACCTTTCCCCTTTTCTTCTGTCAGTCTAATAATGCAAATGTTCTATGTTTTGATATTGTCCACAGGACCCTGAGGACATATTAAATTTTTAAGTATATTTCTCTCTGTTCAGAGTGAGTAATTTCTATTGTTCTATCTTTAAGTTCACTGATTCTTCCCTGTGTTCTCATCATTTTGCTACTGAGCACATCCATTAAGTTTTTATTTCGGTTATTGTATTCATCACTTCCAAAATATATTTTTCATTTATTACAACTATGTTCATAATTTCTCACTGAGGTAATTTTATAATAGCTACTTAAAATTCTTTTCAGATAATTTTAACATCTGTGTCATCCTGGGTTTGGCATCTGTTGATTCTCTTTTCTTACTCAAGTTGAAATTTTTCTGGTTTTTGGTATGAGTGATTTTTTCGTGGTATCCTGAACATTTTTGGTATTATGTTATAAGGCCCTGGATCTTATTTAAGTCTACTTTAACAAGCCTCATCTGATATCTCTCCAGAAGGGAAATGAGTGTCCTGCCTCGCTATTGCCAGGTAGGTCCTAGTTCCTCACTTGACCTAAGTAGCAGGGATGTGGGTAGGGAGGGATGAGGAAAGGGCAACTACTCCTTAGGTAGGAGTGGAAATTTAGGTTCCTCCCCATGTTTTCATTTATACTAACTACCCTAGTTGGTATGAGAGAGGTGCCTTCTTACTGCTCTCCATGTGGCTTCTACCGACATCACATAAATGGGGCATCCTTTTTACCACTGGATGGTGCGAAGGTCCTGACTCTTCATTAGGCCTCCTGATATAGGTATGATGGAGAAAGTGCAGCTCGTTACCATTTGTTGGGGGTGGAAGTTCAGAATTCCCACCTAGTTTCTACTGACTTCATGGGGAGAGGGCTCATTGCAGCCAGGCATGACCTGTGGAAAATCACTGGACTTTGAGAGACCAAGAGAGACCAATAGAATGCTTATTTCATTAAATAAAATCTTCTCTTCAGAAAGTCCCAAGTTTATTTTTCACCTTGAAAATCCTGGCTTCTGACTTGTTCTCTGACACCACTGGTAGAGAGGGCACATGGTGGGTGGGTCAGGTTCCATGTTGCAGCCAGGTGAAGAAGGTGAAAGTCAGGCTTCCCACTCAGTCTTTGCTGATGAGGTTGGAGGTATGGCCATTTTTACCCCACGGTGTTTCTCTAGGGCAGAGAGGTCATTGTCTAAACTTTTCTGTCTTGCCAGGTTGTCCTTTCCTGCTCCTTTGTCTAGAGAGAACTGGCATTTCTTGGGATTTCATTTTGTGTGTTTGTTTTGATTGGTGTTTTGGATTGCTGGCTTCTCCAGCACCCAATCTGGGATAGATTAGGCAAGTAAAACACCAAGGGAACTCTCTATCATGTTGTTACCTGGGTCCTATGGCTGCTAGTCAGTCTGAATCTTTCTCGCTATGTTTCAGGCTTCTTATGCTTTTGCGATACATAATGTTCAGGACTTTTAGCAGGAGGCATAGGGAAAACATTCCAGCAGGAGAGAGAATCGTTTTACAAGAAAAACCCCTCTATTCCATGCTCATCTGAAAGTGGAACTGTTCCCTTTCAATTTATAGAGCTTTATTTTTTTTTTCTGCTAATACTTTTGATATTGTGTAAAACTATGGTGATGATGGGGGAATATCCCTATTTTTCTCTTGGCTTCTGAGGGACAGCCTCTCATTTTTATCCATGGAATCTCTATTAAAGACATAGCACATTTTTCTTTTGTCTTGGTGATTTTCTTTTCTTTTCTTTTTTTTTTTTTTGAGACAGAGTTTAGCTCTTGTTGCCCAGGCTGGAGTGCAATGGCTCATTCTTGGCTCACCACAACCTCCGCCTCCTGGGTTCAAGTGATTCTCCTGCCTCAGCCTCCCAAGTAGCTAG
This sequence comes from Cacajao melanocephalus, assembly GCA_963573385.1. Lineage (NCBI taxonomy): Eukaryota > Metazoa > Chordata > Mammalia > Primates > Pitheciidae > Cacajao > Cacajao melanocephalus. The sequence continues at coordinate 27,450 of CAUYLG010038032.1, read as the reverse complement.
GATTACAGGCGTGTGCCACCACGTCTGGCTAATTTTTTGTATTTTTAGTAGAGGTGGGGTTTCACCATGTTGACTAGGATGGTCTCGATCTCTTGACCTTGTGATCCACCCGCCTCGGCCTCCCAAGGTGCTGGGATTAAAGTCAAGAATGATTGCTGAGTTCAGGCATGGTGGCTCATGCCTGTAATCCTAGCACTATGGGAGGCCAAGGCAGGTGGATCACCTGAGGTCAGGAGTTTGAGACCAGGCTGGCCAACATGGCGAAAACTAAAAATACAAAAATACCAGCCTGGCCACCCCATCTCTACTGAAAATACAAAAATTAGCCAGGTGTGGTGGCGGGTGCCTGTAATCTCAGCTACTTGAGAGGCTGAGGCAGGGAGAATTGCTTGAACCCAGGAGGCAGAGATTGCAGTGAGCCAAGATTGTGCCACTGCACTTCAGCCTGGGTGACAGAGTGAGACTCTGTCAAAAAAAAAAAAATCATTGCTGAATTTCTGTCAAAAATTTTTTTGATATTTATGGAGAAAATTATGAGGATACATTTATCCCCATTTTATAGAGAACACAGCTGACACCCAAAGAAGTTGAGTAACATGCCCAACATAACATGGCTCAGATGTATGAGAGCCGGGATTCTACCTCAGGCCTGCCTGGCTTCAGAGTCCACAGATTTTACAAATTAATACGCTTGAGACACACAGACAGGACAGTGGCCAGGTGACTTTGTTGCCACAGCTCAGCAGTTTACAGGTGTACAGGAGGTGATGCTGTGTGACATTATAGGCTATTTGGTTTTCTGTCTTGCATCTGCTGAAGTTCAACAAATGGCTTTTGTCATGCTGTTGCTTTACAGCTTGCTTTTAATTTATCTGCTCAGGAAGTCTCAACTTTCACATAGTGTTTGGTTTCCAGTAGAAACCTATTGTGATATTATTTTCCAGCTCATCTCATCAGGGCCTGTCCAAAGTCCAGCGGTTTTCTCCACAGGTCATCTAATGTGAGTGAGTCAGAAGCCATGGCTGCTGAATCATAAATTTAGAATCCATATGGCTTCTGATTCTTTACTGTGGCCACCAGGTCATCCTCCTTGCTGAGCATGACAAAGCACTAACTAGTGAATGGGAAACATATTTCAGGGAAGCTAACACGGAGGTGAAAAATAGACTTGGGACTTTCTGAAGAGAAGGTCTTATTTAATGGAATAAGCATTCTATTGGTCTCTTAGGCAATAAGATAACCTTTTAGGTAGAGCTTCTCAATGGGGTGCCAGGGCATGCCAAGTTGCTACAAATGGATTACAGGTGTGCCTGAGATCCTGATCCTATTAATTTTGGGGCAAGCAGGCAGGTTCTGGGGCTCTTTAGAGTTGTGGCCTAGTTACCTCCAGCTGTGAACAGCTTCTTCTATTTACCCTGGAAAGCCATGCAAAAGGTATCGTTTTCTATGTGTACCAAGAAGAGAAAAAGGCTGGGAGCACTGCTTGTTGAGATGTCTTCAGAATCTGGTACCATATCGTGGAGTTGATGAGCTCCAGTTTTCTGATGCTGTGCTGAGCTCCACTGAAATTAGAACTATAGTGTTTTTTTGGGGTAGGGGCTCTTCTGACTGAAAAAAAGAGTCTAACAGAGAGTGTCACAGGTCTCTGTGAAGGTGTGAAGGGTGTAGATGATATTAACATATCTTGTTCACCAAATCATGGAATTCTGGAATGAAGGTGGGCATTATCTGAAGCTGAGAAAGATAATTTGATAAAACGTTAAGAAAACCATAGTTATTTCATCCAATAAGTTTAAAATTTAAGAAATGAAAATACCTTCAAACTGAGAACATAGAAACCTAAAATGCTTCTAAAGGTCTCTATTGTTTTCTCTTTTTTCTTTTTCTTTTTGAAACAGAGTCTCACTGTGTTGCCCAGGCTGCAGCGCTGTGGCGTAATCTCAGCTCACTGCAACCTCTGCCTCCCAGGATCAAGCAATTCTCCTGCCTCAGCCTCCCAAGTAGCTGCGATTACTGGCACGTGCCAGCACCAGGCTAATTTTGTCTTTTAAATGAGATGGGGTTTTGCTGCCTTGGCCAGTCTGGTCTCGAACTTCTGACCTCAGGCGATCCACCCTCCTTGGCCTCCCAAAGTGCTGGGATTACAGGCATGAGCCACCACACTCAGTCTTCATTGTTATCTCTATTGTGTTTCTAAGTGAATTTGGGGAATCGAAGGACATCCTTACCCTCTGAAGTTGCTATCAGGTGGAAAACCAAATTCATTTCAGAGTTCTTGGCTCCACAGTCAAGGACAGAATGTCCAGCCTTCTGGAACGTCTCTGCTGTTTTCAGTTCTGCTGTGTCTTTCTTTCTCTTTTGAGCCTCACTGTAGCCACTTCCTTCACCAGCCATCGCCGCAGCCTTTGGGCCAGATGTTATCATCTACCCAAGCAGTTGAGAGTGGAGGCAGTTTCAGAAGTGAGCATTTAGAGAAGTCAGTGGAAAAATAGGTTTGTTGCCTATTGACCGTCTCAGGTTTTTGACTATTAATGGAATATCCTGCTCATATTGGGGTTCCTTGGGGGTAGGTAAAAAGATTTACTGTAATTAGAGCACAGATGAGGTGAGGAGGGATGAGGGTGGGACAAGAACAGGAGGAAGCAGTGGTCACAGGAGAGGCTGGCAGTTTATGTCCCACTGGGGCTGGGGAAGCAGGAGAACACTATCAGAAGGGCAGGCAATCTTCAGTTATCTGTTTTCACCATTGCTGCTGCTGCGGCTGCTGCTGCAGTTATTAATACCATTGTGTCAGCACCACATATTTAGGGCTGATTATGAGTGCAGCTCTGTGCAGAACCTTTCACCTGCATTACCTTACTTAATCCTCTTGACAGGCCTGCAGATGTAGTCTCATTGTCCAGATGAGGAAACTGAGGTAGAGTCAGGTGATCCAGGCCTGTAGGTGATCCAGATACACAGAGTGAGAACTTCAACCCTATGGGACTTCAAGTTCCATGCACTTTCACCTCATCATGTTGTCTTCCTAATTAGGCAAAGTTTCAGGGCCGGGGATTGAAGAAATAGTGAAGTATTCCAACAGAAGGGGCAAAGCAAAAGGAAATCAGATGTGTGGGGTAGCATGGGCCCTGGAACACTGAAGAAGGGAGCAGAGTGAGCTCTCACCTGGGCCTGTGGATTTGGGAGCCCTCTGTATAGGGGCTGAAGCCAAGAGGAGGAAGAAGCATGTCCAGCAAGGGTATAATGAGTGAGTGAGGAGAGCAGTGGACCGAATAGAAGGTTGGAAAAATCAAATAGGTAAAGGCTGGGCAGAAGAGGAGGAGTGCAGGGATGGGCCTGGGAATGAATAGCCAGAGACGTGTGAGGAATAAGAGGAAAGAGAATGAGTAGAATAAAAATGGGAAGAGCTTGGGGCATCTTGGCTGCCAAAGAGCTCTCGTCTTCCATTCAGGTGGCTGAACTGGCACTCAGGGCTGGAGTGGGTTGCGGTGCTAGAGAGCAAAGGCCTCGTGCAAGCATGCTGCCATGGCGCCAGGAGCAGAGAGCAGGTCTGGCCCTAAAGCCAACATTCCCTGCTCCCTGTGGGAAGGTGAACTCTCTCCAGCTTGTTCCAAGCATAGTCTCTACTGTTTGTTCACACTCAGAATACTGTTGCTAAAGCTCTGCGAAGCACTCGGATGATGTAGATCGTCACTCTAAGCAAAGCACTACACCAAGGTGGGCTACTTGTACTTTGAGCTGCCTGAACATAACTGTGTCTGGGAAGTGCTTCTATTCTTGCCTGTCATCAGCACCTTTGGATTCAAAGTCGATCAAACTGTTCACCTCAATCCTTGCAATTTATGTATTTTTAAAACCCTGGAGGTTGTGGGTATGGTTAACTGAACACTTTGATGAGTGTCAGATCCTTGCCATTTTTGACACCTTCTGAACATCTTGAAGCTGTTGTACAGACAAATCCTCAATTTATTTTGGACCCCATTCTGGGATGGTATTGTTATGAGAGGTGTATTGGGAATTTTTTGTTGAATATTTTTAGATATCTTGCATTCTTTAAAGGCATTCTTATGGTCATGAGATTCTACTGAGAAACCTGTTTGTAGGAGACACAGAGTGGAATTTAAGAAAGAAAAGGAAAGGGTTCCTTCAGGGAAGGAGGCAGTCACGTTGACTTAGCAATCACACTGCCGGCAAATGTGTGGGATTCTGAAAGCTTACAGAAAGGGAATCTCCTCATAGATGAAGTAAGGCTTAGTGAGTTATCTGTGAACATTATGCAATATTTTCATGGGGGGATTGGAGGAGAGGGGAGTAGAAAGAAGAGAAGGAGGAGAAAGTGGGAGGCAGAACAAAGAGGCAGACATTTCATTCCAACAGCCAACGATTTGCACACTGGAAACAGTGACCCTGAAGCACACATCAGGACTGTTGGCTCACAGGAGAGGAATGGCAGGACCCTTTCTTCTCTTTCCCAGTCACCCCCGACGTTATTTGACTCATCCTTCTGGACATATTTCTAGCTGTACCTCTGAATTCTGAATGTTCCCCAAGCTCATTGAAATGCACAAGTGAAAATTATTCATATGTTTGGAGGTTACACAAAGCTGAAAATGCTGTCAGAAGTAAAAGGATACAGTTACACAATCAGACAGATCCATCATGAGAAAAGGACAGCTTTGCTTGTAACAGCCTAATAGCCAAGTGCTGGAGACAGGTAAAGGAAGATGAGGAGCCCCTTCTGGTCGTCTTCAGGGTGGAGACGGGTGTCATGAGCAGATGCTTAAGAGGACACACATTGATCAAGGCAAGTGACACAGAGCTGGATGCCAGCCACCCAGCTGGTTGCATGGAATCTTCAGAGATGACTCAGGGTATGCAAAATCAAAAGCAATGGAGGGAGAACAGACAGAAAAGTGCCAACACACATTAGGACCAGGACGAGGCTGGGTTGCTCAGGGTCAGGGCACTGGGTTGGTGAGTCAGAATCTTGAGACCTCTCATCCTGTTTCTGCAAGGATCAAAGCAAGTAATGCTCTGTCTCACTCAAGTCACTTAGTAGACCTCTCTTTACAAAAGAGGACTTGTAAATCTTCCTCTGAAGCATAAGTCAATGAATCTGTCGACGTTCCAGGAAACCTAACTGCTGAAAGGTGCCTGTGAAGAGCAGGACTGGCTTTGCCACAGGGAGGCTCAGTGGTGCCCTCTGCAGTATGGCTGGGGTGCTTAGAAGGTCTCCTATATGAAAGAATCTTTTTCACTATACCAGAAATTCCACCATTGCAGTTAATTCCTTTGGGCCGAATGTTACTGTCTATAGCTACTTCTCTTAAAGTACAGTATCCCAAAGAGGTAAAACCATAATGTCTGCAGCATACCAATGAGATCTTTTCTCTCCGAGGCATCATGAGACTTCTGGATAGTTGGGGAGGAGAAGGAGGGAGGTTATGGAAGGGAAGCACATAGGTAGGAAGAGAGGAGGCTCTTGTATCTTCCAGAAGTCTTCAGAGAATTAAGAGCCTCAGACTCCAAAAGACATTTAATGAAATAAAACTTTTTGGTCTTAGAACTTCTTTTTTTAAGTTTCTGGTCACATTTCAGGGTTTTGAGTACATAGAGTCTTGGGCTTTCAGAGTTGCTGACAGTATTATGTTCTGTTAGAGCATGGCATCAGCCAGCCCAGGGATGCAACCCTATACTCACCGCTTCTGTCTGTCTGTGACCATTTTTAACCACTCCAAGTTTCTGATTTCTCATTTCTAATGTGGGGATAGTGATACCTACCTCCCAGATTTTCTATGACTTTAGAATAAAATAGGCCTAGTATTCTCCCTTGAAAAGTTTGTAAGAATGCTATAAAATGTGAAGTCTTCCGCTTTGTGCAGAAATCCTCTCTGCAGCTCCCAAACTCCCTAAGTCTTTTAGTGAACTGGAAGAACAGTGAACTCACTACCACGTGAGGCAGCTCTCTTCATTTCTCAAAAACTGGAATTGTCAAGAGATTCTTTGTTGAATCAGTATCTGCCTTTCTGCACCTTCCATCCATTAGTCACAGTTTTACTTCTTAAATTTTCTCAGCATATACTTCTTACAATTCCCTTAACCTCTGCCATAACATCCTTAAGATTTTTTGAAGACAGCAAGGAAGTATTCTTGATGTCTTTACTTTTCAAGACTAGGAAGCTCTATTTCCATTAAGCCATACTCATCTATCATAGGTTAAGCCTCCAACCATCTGTTTTGCCTCCTTTGGACTATATAAAGATTTTAATAAATCAATTTACAAGTTATACCATTCATAGGTTTGGTGTTTGCAATTGTATATAATTTATACAATGTTTATTGATTTTATGCAATTAAGAGCCTATTATAATAGTTGACACTGCACTGGGGGACCATACAACTCAGTGTCAAGCACCTTCCGAAGCAGCTTTTCCCATTTCAGCCTCCACAGCTGCAGGTTCTCCAGCAATAAGTGGGCATCTCACCAGTCAGTGCTTCTCTTTTTCTGTGGTTAAGAATCAATTTTTAAAATTTCTGATCTAAAGCAAACCAACACTTTTGTAAAATACAATAAAGATAAATCACCAGAAGAACTAAATTAATAAGCACACAAAATACAACCACAAAATACATTTTTTAATCATTAGATTTATGGGCATAAAATTATCTTTCAATAAATGTCATCAAAACAAACAGCACAGGAAAGCAACAAATTACACAAATTGAACACATTTATTACAGGCATGCATGTAGGTGATTAATATAAAGAATCGTTATTCAAAAATTTTTATTCTGCAATAGTACAGTAAGTTATGAGTGAAATAAGGAGTTATTTATTAAATATCTGTACATGTTGTCCAAATGAATACTAGGTTAAATATTTTAGTGCAACTCATGAGTTAGCGCCTTGCTTGCTAATTAATCTGATTAGGTTGGATTGATAAACTGTGTCTTGTACTTCTCACTCATTGGTTCTAATGCTTTCAGGCCACAACATTCAAACCACAACTAATACATGTACTTCCCCCTGTATGTGACAACCTGCTAGGCATTTAATAGCAGGTGTCAAGTATCCTTTAAGTTTTCTCTTCCCAGGTAAACCATGCTTTCCCTCCACTCACTTCTCATATGACATGGGTTCTAGGATCTTCATCTTGTCACTCTCTGGCTCTCTCGTTGTTCAGAGTTCCTAACACATATTGAGTGTTTATTTACATTCGGTACTCTAATAGACATAGTGTTTTCGTTTTCAGTTGAATGAGAAGACTTTGACAGATGGCATAAATTGATTTAAGTTCTACAGAAAAAACGCCCCTCCCATATTTCTCTGTATGTTTCTCTCTCTCTCTCCTCTCTCTCTCTCTCTATCGCTGTCTCTCTGCTTTGTAATGCTTAAAATTCTTCTGTTTAGTTAATACCATTCAGAACATAAGCAGGAATAAAGATTTCATAACGAAGATGGTAAAAGCAATGGTAACAAAAGCAACAATTGACAAATAGGATATCATTAAATTAAAGAGCTTCTGCACAGCAAAAGAAACCATCATCAGAGTAAATAGACAGCCTACAGAATGGGATAAAATTTTTGTAATCTACCTATCTAACAAAGGTGTAATATCCAAGATCTACAAGGAACTTAAACAAATTTACAAGAAAAAGAAAACTCCATTAAAAAGTGGGCAAAAGACATGAACAGACACTACTCAAAAGAAGACATATATGTGGCCAAGAAACATATGAAAAAAAGCTCAGCATCACTGATCATTAGAGAAATGCAAATGAAAACCACTATGAGATACCATCTCAGACCAGTCAGAATGGCTATGATTAAACAGTCAAAAATCAACAGATGCTGGCAAGGTGGTGGAGAAAAAGGAATGCTTTTGCACTGTTGGAGGGAGTGTTAATTAGTTCAACCATTGTGGAAGACAGTGTAGTGATTCTTCAGAGACATAGAGGCAGAACGACCATTTGACCCAGGAATCCCATCATGGGGTATATACCTAAAAGAATGTAAGTCATTTTACCGTAAAGACACATGCACATGTATGTTCACTGCAGCACTATTCACAATAGCAAAGACATGGAATTGAACCTAAATGCCCATCAATGATAGACTTAATAAAGAAAATGTGGTACATATACACCGTGAAATACTGTGTAGCCATGAAAAAGAATGAGATTATGTCCTTTGCAAGGGCATGAATAGAAGTGGAAGCCATTATCCTCAGCAAACTAACACAGGAACAGAAAATCAAATACAGCATATTTTCCCTCATAAGTGGGAGCTGAATGGTGAGAATGCATGGACACATGGAGGGAACAACACACACTGGGACCTGTCGAAGGGTAGGGGGTGGAAAGAGGGAGAGCATCAGGAAGAATAGCTAATGGATGCTGGGCTTAATACCTAGGTGATGGAATGATCTGTGCAACAAACCACCATGGCACATGTTTAACTATGTAACAAATCTGCACATTCTGCACATGTATCCCTGAGCTTAAAGTAAAAATTTGAAATTAAAAAAAAAGTTTTTGCTCTTTTAAAGGGGCAAAACTACGACTGGAAAACAGTATGAAGGTTTCTAAAAAAATTAGCAATAGAACTACCTTATGATTAGGCAATCTTACTTCTGGGTGTATATCCAAAGGAAATGAGATCAGTATCTCAAAGAGATATCTGTACTCCTATGTTTAATTGCAGCATTATTAACAAGTCTCAAAATATGGAAATGACATAAGTGTTTGTCAACAGATGAATGGATAAAGAAAATGTGGTATATATGCAATGGTATATTATTTAGCCATAAAAAGAAGAAAATCCTGCCTTTAGTAATAATATGGATGAACCTGGAGAACATTATGTTAAGTGAAATAAGCCAAACACAGGAAGACAAATACTGCATGATCTCACTTATATGAGGAATCTAAAGAAGCCAAAGTCTTAGAAGCAGGTGGTAGAATGGTGGTTACCAGGGGCAGATGAGATGTTGGTCAAAGGGTACAAACTTTCAGTTATAAGCTAAATGAGTTCTGGGGATCTAATGTATATCATGCTGTCTATAGTTAGTAATACTCTTTTACTTGAAATTTGCAAAAAGAACAAATCTATTTTGTAAACTTTTATTTTAGGTTTAGGGATACATATGCAGGTTTGTTATACAGGTAAATTGCATGTCACATGGGTTTGGTGTACAGATTATTTCATTCCACAGGTAATAAACATAGAACCTGATAGGTAGTTTCTCTATGCTCTCACGCCTCCCACCTTCCACCCTCAAGTAGGCCCTGGTGTCTCTTGTTCGTTTCTTGTGTTCATGTGTTCTCCATGTTTAATTCCCACTTATAAATGAGAATGCATGGTATTTGGTTCTCTGTCCTGTGTTAGTTCACTTAAGATAATGGCCTCTAGCTCATTCCTTTTTATGGCTGCATAGTATCATATGGTATATTTTTACTGCATTTTTTTAATCTAGTCTGTCATCGATGAGCATTTAGGTTGATTCCATGTCTTTGCTACTGTGAATAGTGCTGCAATGAACATATACATGCATGTGTCTTTATGGAAGGATAATTTTTTTGAGGTGGGAGACAGACTCTTAATCTGCTTCCCAGGCTGGAGTGCAGTGGTGCCATCTTGGCTCACTGCAACCTCCATCTCCTGGGTTCAAGTGATCCTCAGCCTTCCAAGTAGCTGGGACTACAGGTATGTGCCACCATGCCTGGCTAATTTTTTTTTGTATTTTTAGCAGAGCACCATTTTGGCCAGACTAGTCTCAAACTCCTGACCTCAGGTGATCCACCCAGCTTGGCCTCCCAAAGTGCTGGGATTACAGGCATGAGCCACCGTGCCCATCCCTATGGTAGAATAATATATATTCCTTCTGGTGTATACCCAGTAACGAGAGTGCTGAGTTGAATGGCAATTCTGTTTTAAGTTCTTTGAGAAATCAACACACTGCTTTCCACAATGACTAAACTAATTTACATTCCCACCAGCAGTGTATAAAATGTTCCTTTTTCTCTGAAACTTCACCAGCATCTGTTATTTTTTGACTTTTTAATAATAGCTATTCTGACTAGTATGAGATAATATCTCCTTATGGCTCTGATTTGCATTCAAAAGAGCAGATCTTAAATGTTCTTACTACACAGGCATACAAAATGGTAACTCTGTGAGGTGATAGATAGGTTAATTAGCTTGATTATTACAATTATTTCACAATATATGTGTATGTCACACCATCATGTTGTACATCTTAAATACATACAATTTTTGTCAATTATACCTCAATTGATCTGGAAAAAAGTAAAAGGGCAATCAGCCATACCTGCTTAAACTGTGGACAGAAATGTAGTGCAGGCAGTGAGAAAATTGTCCTGCCTTTTGTGGGGCTTTTTCCTTGACTCCATTCACAGGGGCCTTCTGACAGTTATTTCATATTTCACACACATTTCTACCTTCAGGACAGAAGATATGCTCTAATCTCTCCATTCATTCATTTATAGATATGTATTGATATGTATTCAGTAGTCTTCTAGTTCCTGATTGTATAATTGTAAACAAAACCGATGGTGTTCCTGCTTTCATAGAGTTTTCATTTAAGTGGGTAAGATAGACAAACAGATCAAAGGATGAGGAGAGGTTTCCAGGTGGGGTGTGTGTGTGTGTGTGTGTGCGTGTGTGCTTGCAGGTATAGAAGAAAATCTTTCCCAGTGTGTGCAATGGAATGGGAGTAGGCTCCAAAGCATAGATTGGATTAGGAGAGTAGTCCTTCTGATGTCTGCTGTGTTACTGATTTCTAGCTCATGAGCCAACACTGGGATGTGAGTTTCATAGAGGCAGAGCCCATGCCCACCTCATTCATCAGCTTCTCAAGGTCTTTCACCAAGGAGGACACTGGTCACTGGGAGAATAAATGAGGGCTGACAGGTCCCCAAGGGAGCATCACCCACCCGCATTCATCATGAGAAAGATGGAGGCTGGAGATGGGTTGAGCAGATGCAAAGGCCTAAAGCTTCCGTGCTTTCCACCAGAGCCTGCTGGAAACCTGGGAGGAGACAACAAGGCTGGGTGAGACCCATGGTAAGGCCCTTATGGGAGTTCAATCCTTTTGGTGTTTTTACTTTATATATGATAGTCATCTCTTTGCCAAGGACCATGCTATCTGCTTCTTTGAATCTCTTGATCATCACAGGACTGGGCATGCTAAGTGTACTCAGGGAATTCTTGCCACATTATTTACCTTGCAAATGTGTACCTACTTCTTTGCTCTCTAATGGGAGGAAAGCACAGTGCATTGTCCCTTAATTTTACTATAGGTCCACACTAGAAGAGTCTCCTTTCTGTTCTGATATAATCATATTCTAAGACCCTATTCCAGTTTTCTCTTATCCATGAAGCTTCTGATTAGAACAGCTCATAGGTTCCTCTCCTCTGTCTAGGCTTTTGTTGTGTTGAAAGCCCTCACACCTAACACCAGAATTCATCTCAGATTGCAGAACATGGGTGAGTTCTGAATGCAGGCTCTCTTGGAGGACAACTGAGCTTCTCTCTTCTCTGTGGGCACAGCGTACAGGGGACTGGGCTAGCTGGCCAGCACCCATCCAGATAGACTCTTTGGGAAGGTATATCCAGGAAGAGTGGCTAACTTGGGGACCAAGATTGCATTGTACTCCGTGGCTGCATAGCTCATTTCAACTGTCTGAATCACATCACATGAGCCTAATGTTTGTTTTGGAGAAAGTTGCAAAATTAATGGATGAAATAAATGCAGCAGATGCTACCTATTAGAGAAGAATTTTATGTAGCAGGCCACGAAAATTTTGTTTGCAAAATAAGATTTAATTAGCTTGGCTTGTGCTAGAATATAATGAATTAAAGTGACAGAGTAATTAATAATGATAGTTTGGGTTTCTTCCCCAGTTTTGCTTCCATTTGTGTTATTTGTTAAAATCATTTTTGCCAAGATCTCCTATTTGAAACCAACCCTGAGAGTTTTTCCTCAATATTCACATGCCCTAATATGGGAGATGATTCTAGCAAAGCAAGTTTTTGCTATAGGCTCCATGATCTTTCTTATTTTGGCTGCTGGAAAATCTTGGCTTTGATCCTCTCCTCATCGGTCTGATGAGCGTTTTGAGGAGTCTCTTCTCCTGTTTTGCCATCCATCCATCATTCTGTCCATCTAACAAACATCTATGAGCATATTAAGTAAAAGTGCTGTTGTTAAGGAGCTGATAACTTAGTGAGGGAGACAGAGAACAGTGTCCCAAGAGCTATAGTACAGCTGTGTGCTGGGGATTATCAGGAACAGAGTATGTGTATCCGCCTGGGGGCAGTGAAAATAGTTTCATTACGTTTTTTTTCCCCAGCTTTATTGAGGTAGAATTGACAAATAAAAATCTTACACTACATACATACATATTCAGAGTGTACAACATAATGCTTGTGTGTGTGTGTGTGTGTGTGTGTGTGTTTGTGTGCGTGTGTGTGTGTAATTTCTATGTGTGTCTGTATGGTGAGAATACTTAAGATCTAGTTTCCTAGCAAATTTTAAGTAAAGAATACATTATTAACTATAGTCTCCATGTTGTACATTAGGTATCCAGAACTTATTCATCTTGTAAGTAAAAGTTTGAACCCTTTAGCCAACATCTCCCCATTTTGCCCACGCTTTAACCCCTCATAACCACTGTTCCACTCTCTATGAGTTCAACTTTTTAAGATGTTGCATAGATATGATGTAGTGTTTGTCTTTCAGTGTCTTGTTTTACTTAGTCTTTTGTTTTATTTCTGTGGTCACAAATGACAGGATTTCCTTCTTTTATAAGTTGGAATATTATTCCATTGTGTGTGTGCACCCACACATATACACACACATCCCACATTTCCTTTATCCATTTATCCATCAGTGGATACTTAGCTTATTTCCATAGTTTGGCTATTAAGTTTCACTGACTTTTGAAGGAAAAACAGAAGTTATGGTGAGTGGAAACTACTGATAGATTTAAGAGGAGAATGACATGATTGGATCTTTGGTTTAGAAAGATTACTCTAGAAGCACTGTGGAAGACGGGTTGAAGGAGGACAGGGGAGGAACCCAGGGGATAATATTATATCACATAATCCAGCAAGAGAAGCTTGGGGCCTGAGCTAAGACAGAGTCAGTGAATAAAGGATGACAAGATATATTAATACATAGACTTTCGAAGACTGGAGACTGATTGGGGTCTGGGGGTTGGTAACAGAGAGTGAGCAGGGGGAGTCTGTTAATAAAATGAGACTGGGTTTTCTGGCTTTGTACTTGGGTGGATGGTGACATAGGGAACACAGGAGAGAGACAGGATTGGGGATAAGAGAAAGGAGAAATAAGAGCGCTAACATTTATTTAGCACTTACTGTTAAACAGGCATGTGTTTGAGCACTTAATCTCATGATGACTGTGTAAGGTAAATGTAATTATCCCCATTTTACAGATGGAGAAACTAAGGCACACATGAGTAACTTGTTCAGGGTTATAAAGTTAGTAAGTGGCAGAACAGTTTGTCTCCTGGGCTAATCCCACCCTGCCTTAGAGGTGATGGGTTCACATTGATCTTTGCAGTATCTACATGCCAGGCAAGCAGTTGCACATGGGTGTCTTCCTCAAAACGATAACCAAGGACACCTTTCAGTAGGGCCATTTGGGGCAATTAAAATGATAAGTTGACAAAGTTCTCCTTAAAATCTTCAGCCATACATGTTGGCCAGTTGCTTTTTATAACTTGATTTGTGAAGTGCTTCTTGCTGCCTTAGGTGTCTAAGTGTGTGATGCCACTCAACTGGACACATACTTATTAAAGATCGATGTGCTTTGTGCTCTGCAATATGGTATATTACAATAATCAGAACAGATGTCATCTATTCATCTGAGTTCACAGAGAGCATTTCTATCAGACTGGGTTTGGGAAAGAGCTGATATTGGTTGTTCTTCCTTTGGCAACAATACTATTCACCCTTTTGAAGCTTTGGCTGTCATTGTGAGATAAAAGTCTTTAGTTCCTGGAGGTAAATTAGGAGAGAGAGAAGAGGAGGTGATAGTCAGAGGAGCTTTCCAAAGACCTCTAAAAGTTCATCGGCCCTGGCTTTCTGATGATTTTCCATCTCTCCAGCCTATGATCTTGTTGCTTCTGCAGCACTCACTGCTGTTGGTAGTTGTTGAAAACATGCACAGCTTTCTGACTATTTCTGAGTCCCTCTTCCTCGGTTTGATCCCAAATCTTCCATGAAACATCTGGCCTCATTGAACAAGACCTGTAGTGTTGAAACTCAAAGGAAAAGAAAATAGGATAGAAATCATGAAATGCTTCCCAACAGCACGTGTCTCCAGGGGACTGTGTCTCCAGGGGACTGGGGACTCTTAGCCAGGAGGAAGATCAAACACTGGAGGGAGGACTGGATAGAACAACCCAACTGTCAGGAGGATAAATAAGGTGATCTCTTGGGTGCTTCCCATCTCTTAGTTTTTAAATTTTCTGAACTTTCTGGCCCTTTAGAGTTTGCTCAAGATGAACAGCTGCTTCCGAGTAGGACAGATCGCTCATTCCAACTTTGGTTAGTTGTACTGAACGTCTGAATTTTCTCAGCAAGTGGACTCAGGTCTGTCCTCTGGTCCCCATGTATGGTATAAACTTATAAGAGGTTTTCCCATAAGGGAAACCCCTGAGATTTTATCCCACAGAGCTCAGAGCTCCTTCTCATTTCCCTTGAAACTTCCCCTTTTTCACACACACAGGAGGCCTTTATCTACTCTTCCCTGCCACAAGTTGTGTGGGTGAAATTCCTCACAATTTAAGTCTTGCTTCTCATCCAGGTTGGTGTGGTCTGTAACCACCTTTGGCTCTTCCTACTCAAGCCATAGTCTCTCCACGATCAAAATTTGGAAATTTCATTACCCCTTGCTTTGGTGTCCTGAGCAAGCCATGTTTTGGGACATGGCATGCCTTGCTAACCTTTCAACCAAAGCATCAGTGTCGTTACACGATACCTCCAGGTTACGGTTTCTAATTTAGCACACTTCCTCTGTAGGGACCATCCAAGAGAAATATTTCTCGCGTGAAATTATTTTTGGAGACTTTCCAAATCAACAAGTCACTTCTCTACCCTCAAGGGGTTGGAGGGCTGTGGATTTGCCAAAGTTAATAATATTAATCTGTCCATCATATTAGAAATTCATTGTGTTTGAGAATAAAGGGAGCTATTCTCTCTGGGTCTGACCCTGAATGGAACTGCTTTCTTCTCTGTGGCATCCAGCCTGTGGAATGCTTTGGGGTGCACCCCTGAATCCAAGCTCACCCTTTTCTTAGGATTTTAAATCGTAGGGTGCCATGTAATCATAGACAGCCAGGAGACTGTTGTGCTACTCAGTGCTTCTAGCCTTAAGACTTTCCTGGCTGGAGTCCTGAGTCCTTCCAGGGTTGCACTGTTACATAAAAGACTAACTATGTAGCCTTTGGGGTATGGTTACTAGGAGACCAGTCCTTGCAAGTAGGGGTGGTTGGGATCTTTGCCTTTTGTTAATTCATGACCCAAGAATTCAAAGTGAAATGATTAGCCCAGGAGAAAAAAGGCAATAAAAGGATTTCTGAGCATTTACAAGCACTTGTTTATGACAAGTATCCTTAAATTTAACTCTCCCAACAACTTGATGAGGTAGAAGTAATTTCTATTCACCTTTTACAGATGAAGAAACTGAGGCAGAGTAAAGTAACTTGTTTAAGATCACAACTTTTACAGATGAGGAAACTGAGGCATGTTTAAGTAACTTGTTTAAGTGCAGCCTTCAGTCTGTGGCTGAAGACCTGAGATCCCTGACAAATCACTGGTATAAGTCTAAGAGTCCAAAAACTGAAGAACATGGAGTCTGATATTCAAGGGCAGGAAGCATCCAGCACGAAGAAGGATGGAGGCTGGAACCCTCAGCAAATCAGTTAATATGTGGTGGAGCCAAGATTTGAACCCACCACTTCTATCTTCCTAAATACAGTGGTGTTCAGGTGTTCATTCAAGCTTGGGCTTTACTAGCATTTAGTACAGATATTAGCACCTCACACAGTGTCACATGGTAGGAATTCAGAAAATACTTGCTGAATTGAAAAAAGGCTAGGAAGAGATGCCAAATTTAAGATCCCTTTCATACACATGCATACTAGTTTATTAAACGTGAGGACATCTTGGTTCAAAATCAGGCAGTACATTTGTAAGGAATTATTTTCGAATTGACACTGAACTAGTTAAAGAAGTTTGGAATTATAAAGTCTTCATTATATTAGCTTTCTTTTGGTTGTAAAATAAACATGTTTGCAATGAACTTTAAACATTAAGATAGTGCAGTATGTGCTTTGTTTGGAGTCAGTCATACCCAGCTTGTTCTCAAGGCTACTATTTTCTAGTTGTGTGACCTCTGTCTAGGCCACAGAGTTCTTATCACAGAAAAGTAGTGGGTACATGACTCTTCTCAGATTTTGCAGCTCAAACTGTCTATAGATATAGGATTCTAGGAGTCAATGGAAGATATTTGAAGTCCATAGTCAATTAACTAATTGTTCATTTGATGAGCACTGTATTAGTCAGGGTTCTCTAGAGGGACAGAACTAATAGGATAGATATATATATGAAAAGGAGTTTATTAAGGAGTATTGACTCACACAATCCCAAGGTGAAGTCCCACAATACGCTGTCTGCTAGCTGAGGAGCAAGGAAGCCAGCCACCTCAGAAGTAGGGAAGCCGACAGTGCAGCCTTCAGTCTATGGCTAAAGGCCCAAGATCCCCTGGCAAATCACTGGTGTAAGTCCAAGAGCCCCAAGACTGAAGAACTTGGAGTCTGATGTTCAAGGGTAGGAAGCATCCAGCATGAAAGAAAGATGGAGGCTGGAAGACTCAGCAAGTCAGCTCCTTCCATCTTCTGCCAGCTTTATTCTAGTCACACTGGCAACTGATTAAATGATGCCTACCCAGATTCAGGTTGGGCCTGCCTCTCCCAGTCCACTAACTCAAATGTTAATCTCATCTGGCAGCACCCTCACAGACATACCCAGGAACATTACTTTGCATCTTGCAATCCAGTCAAGTTGATGCTCAATGTTAACCATCACAAGCACCTATAAGGCATTTTCTAGAGGCACTAAGGATTGGCAGAAAGCTTAGAAGCAATCCCTGACTCAACCTAGTTACAGGGATGGAATAGATGGGTAAATGGAACCAGCCATTGTGTTCTGAGGAAATGCTGTGTGGGTGACTAGGATAGTGGACACCAGCAAGGTTCAGACAGACAGAGCCGTGTGGCTCAGCATGGTCAGGCAAGTGGCATATAGGGATGAGAAACACTCTAGTAATGGACAGGAGAGAGAGAGGATATTCCAGCTGGGGAGCTTGGCATGACCAGAGACAAAGAGGTGGAAGATGTAGGGCTGATTTGGGAGGATGGACAGGAGGGCTCATGTTTGTTTAGCATAAAGTCCATTTCATTACCTAATGTTCCTAATCAGAGCAATGCTGGCTGGGTAGAAAGTAGGGCATTCTAGATTCTGATCTTGCCTTTGTCCCTAATTAGTTGGCTACACAAAACCTCTCTGGATGTTTCTTTTTTCCCCTGTAACACAAGAGTTTTAGAATAAATCAATGCTTCACATATACTTTCAAAATATGGAATACTCGAGTAATGAAAATATGTGTGCAGACTAACTTGGACAGGGTTAGGAGGCATCTATGTGGGACTTGGAGAGAACATTAATCACATTGTTTTTATATTTTATAATTATGATTATATATATACATTATTAGAGAAAATATAACAAATTCTAGTATTTTAAAACTTCTTTGGTCATAACTTTTTAAACCATGTTTATGCTTGAAATGGCTGCACACAAGTCCTCATCAATACTTTTTAATGATGATGCCTTCACGTTCTTAAGTCAGTATTTAAGATAAACAATATTTACACAAATTCTCAAAGAAATAATGCTTGCTCAGTAGTATGGAAAATGGCAGAAGAGTTGCATATCAATTTATTGTCCTCTAGTACATAGAAACCTTTTCTTTCCCTTAGCCAGACTACAGGTGATTTAGTCTCGTTAAAGTTTAAATTACAGCATCAAAGATATGATCCTTTATTTAAATTTAGCAGGATTCTCTTTTCTTTTTTCATTGGTAGATGTAATGCTGCAATTTATTATGAGAATATAATTGGATTTTAAATCCAATTGAATATATAACTTCAAAATGATGATTTTTACATATGTTGCTCTACTGGTCTTAGTAATTCTTAGTCATTACTATTCAAACAATTAGTATTCAAAATGTTACTTAAATATTATCAATGAACCATTTTGTTAACTTCATTTTTCAAAGATGAGTTTTTACTTTGAATCCATAAACCTCATAAATGTACTTTAGCGTGTTTTTATGGGGACTCTGCAATTTCTGATTAAGTTAATTCAGGTGTCAAACTACTTCCGGAAGCTAATACTTATCCTTAAGCAAATCTGCAAAGTGGAACTTATTCTCTCCCTCACCCATGAAAAAATTTTAGCTCATAACCCCTTTAAAATTTTTCTTTTGGGCAGCCAAGATAATTTTATTTAAAACAACATAGTTACATTGTGATCAAATTTCTTAGTATAAACTGTAGTGCATGGGTTTTATTAGGATCACCACCATGATAACATGATTTAATATAGAATTCAGATGTTTGTACAGGAGACCCCTGTGAATAAAGTTCTTATCTGAATCCCATGATGTCAGATGTTGAAGAAGATATAAAACCTGTGGTCCTACTGTCCTATCATTGCGGCAAGACCACTTCAGGTCACACACCAACATCACTTTTCCTTCATATCTGATTTGTTACAGACTTATAAAGTATTGATTTTAACACCTTAAATATGTATCTTACTTCCAATAGTTTGCATTGATGTTTTTCTACAGAACAAATAGTATTTTCCCAGCCATTTCTTCCTCATTGGTATTAACTAGTGTTATTAATTGAACAGTTACTATTGTCTGTACGTTCATAATGCAAAGTTAAAACATGTTTTACTTTAATGATCTCTTAGATTAATGTCTAGGTCATTAGACATGCTGTCTACTAACACTATTATTCAAAAGCAGACCCTTTCCTATTTCTTTCTTCTTTTGGCCCCAAACACAGTGCTGATAATCTTTCAGGTTGGTAAATTGGCCAGTTCTGCAATTTCTTGAGATATTTTGTTCATAGCTTTAATTGATCTTGGTAAGAAGATTCTTAAGCTGATCTAATATTGCTGTAACCAAATTCATGAAAGAACTTTGGTCTTTAAAAATGTCATGTGTATACTATAAATATGTATAATTTTTGTCAAATTAAAAAATAACTTTGGTCTTTGTTTTGAACTTGCAGGTGCATAACATAAGCATGTTCAAATCCTTTTCTTCATAACAGAGATGTTTTAGAGTGATGTCTGGCATAATCTTTTTGTTGGCACCATTATTCCATTTAATATATTTGCCAATGGAAAAAACATTTAGGCTGAGGAAGATAAGAATTTGGGAGATAGACAAATATAACTTGAGACATTCTTCATTATATTGCCAAATTAGTGACATATTTTGACTACTCTGCTTATTGTATGAGTCTTCTGGATTTTTTTTAGCTTAAATCAGAATGACCTTTATAGTGAAGAAATAAGTATCTGTAAAAATTAAATCAAGGTATTTAAATATGAAATACAGCCATGCGTCATTTATCTGCAGGGATAACTTCTGAGATATGTGTCATTTGGTGATTTGTCATTGTGCAAACATCATAGAGTGTACTTACCAAACCTAGACGGTATGGCCTTCTGCACACCTAGGCTACATGGTATAGCTTCTTTGCTCCCAGAATACCCACCTGTATAGCATGTTATTATACTGAATACTGTAGGCAATTGTAACATAGTGGTATTTGTATATCTAAACATACCTAAAAATAGAAAATGTACAGTAAAAATAAGGTATTATAATCTTATGGGACCACTGTCATATATGTGGTTTGTTGCTGAGTGAAACATGGTTATATGGCATATGACAGGTTTAAGGGGATTGTAGGATTTTACAATTTCAGAAAATCATCTAACTTGTTAAGTTGCACAGAAACACTGAAAATTTAAGCATATGGTAGCAAAATGGAAACACTCAAATATTAATTTCATTTAACCAACTACAACTCTAAAATAATTTCAAAATGTGCCTATTATACTCATTTATAAGAAAAATCTTGAAAAGTATAAATGTTAATAGTATTTCTTAATGAATTTGTTTCATTATAATATGTTCAATATTATCTGGTTTAAGAAATATTATTTAAAAAATTTTAACACAGTAATTTATTATAAAGTTGCACTCAGAATCAGAATTTTTAACATATGTATATATATGTACATACACTCACACATATATATATACATATACACACACACATACACATACATATATTAAATGCCCACATACAAATGGCTGGTTTTTACGGAGTGCAAAGGTATCATTAGAAAGTCTGCTAACAACTAAACTGCAGATTTCTGAGCACTGCCTTTTGTGGGTTTGCTTATGTGAAGACAGATGAATGTATCAATTAAGAGGTTTGGCTTTGAACTCAGACTGATGAAAGTTCAAATTCAAATGCTGTTACTTGTTAGCCCCATGACTTTGACTTTGTGCAATTTACTTAAACTGTGCCTCATGTTTTGTTTTGTTTTTTTGATTGTACTTTAAGCTCTGGGGTACATGTGCAGATCTTGCAGGATTGTTACATAGGTACACACATGCCATGGTGGGTTGCAGTCTCTGTCCCCCGTCACCTACGTCAGGCATTTCTCCCAATGTTTTCCCTCCCCAACCTCCCTGACCACACTGTCCCTCCCCTAGACCCTCACCTCCCAACAGACCCCAGTGTGTGATGTTCGCCTCCCCATGCCCATGTGTTCTCATTGTTCAACACCCGCCTATGAGTGAGAACATGTGGTGTTTGGTTTTCTGTACTTGTGTTGGTTTGCTGAGAATGATGGTTTCCAGATTCATCCATGTCCCTACAAAGGACATGAACTCATCATTTTTTATGGCTGCATAGTATTCCACGGTGTATGTGTGCCACATTTTCTTTGTCCAGTCTATCATTGATTGGCATTTGGGTTGGTTCCAGGTCTATGCTATTGTAAACAGCGCCACAGTGAACATACATGTGCATGTGTCTTTATAATAGAATGATTTATAATCCTTTGGGTATATACCCAGTAATGAGATTAACTATGCCTCATGTTTAAAAGGTGAACAGTGGTGCCTACCTCATAAAGTTGAGAGGACTGAATGAGATATTTTAGGAAACAAGCTCAGCATAGTACCCAGAAACTTAGTAGGTATTCACTTAATGGCAGCTGCTCTTTCTGCTGCTGCTACTAGTACTGCTACTAGTATCATTAGTGAATTTTTCAACTGGGAGGTTAAGATGCCTTACCGCTTAGTGGGCAGTGCTTCCTTTTCCTGGTTTTGGAGCCTGGGAACATTTTCTGGAAATACAGCATGTCAGTGTGGGATAGACCTGAGGGAACATGCACACAATTCCCCTGTAGAGAGGATGTGCCATTCCCTCAAGGAGCTCTTTGAGTTGTCAAGGTGGGTGACTATCAGGTGCTATACCCAGGATTAAAGCCCAGGCCTTCTGATTCCTAGTGTAGGGTTCTTTCCACTGTATCTATGACTTTAAATGCAGTCTTGTTCTTTATGAAGATGTGCTGCTCATTTCACCCCTTCTCATTTGGTTCTCTTCTATGCCTGGTTAGTTAGGATTTCCTCTAGGACAAAGCACATTATTTATGTTCTTCCTGACCCGAAGGAGCACATGAATTTGGTTTATTCTTTCTTCTCCCACTGCCCTCTGAGCTGAGAATTCCTTAGAGGTAGGAGATTGTGGCAGTCATTTTAAAATTATAAAACTTGAAGAGTTTGAACCATGATAGGGACCTAAAAAATGCACGATTACTTATTGCCAATGGCAGTTTTCCAGAGGTCAATGGGTAGGGAGTGACTGTGAGAGGGTACTGAGAATTTCATGTAATCAATGCCTCTGGCGGTCAAGCCTTGAGGATTGCTCATTCTGGATCCTTTTATCCCTCCTTGTAATAACCAGTTGATGATTGACCACACATATGAAGAGAAAGATTAAAGATATCTTAGCAAAACCATTTGGCCTCAACTTCTGGCATATGTATCTACAACAGCCAATTATTTGAATAAATGTGAAATGTTAAGAAATGGGTTTTGGTAACATTTCTTACTCCATCTTGGTCAGGCAACTAAAAGTGCAGTTTTGAATCATTCTGGCATTGGCATTTTTCATTCTCCCATTGGGTATGAGTGCTGCATTTTAATGGTGGAGAGAACTCCAGGAGAGGAGCCATTGTTATGAAATCAAACCGAGACAGACATCTGTTTGGAAGACTCAGGCTCATCTCTCATTTCCCCAAAGCACTTCATCAAGGTTAAATAAGAAAACATTTGGCTTCCACTTTTAGGTCTTGAACTCCTAAAACTTTGCAATCATGTTTTTTTTGATAACTCAAGGCCAAGTATGGATCAGGTGTGTCTGTGTTACCTGGCCTGGCTAATGGGAATCATCAAGTTCAACACTTAATTGTCAAGTTTCCCTTTGCTTTTGTGCTGTTTTGACGGAATTTCAGAGAGCCTATAAAGGCCTAGCCATAAATAAAACAAGATTGTGTGCAGGGGCTTAGAAAATGTAACATTTATGAAGCCCCAGATGCAGAGCAGAGGGAATTCAGAGTGAAATATTTAATTACTTCATCATTGAAAACTAATTACCAGTTGGGGAGGGTTTTCATTTGTGGAACATAGATTGATTAGTGGGATCACCAGAGTTCCAGTCTCCTTACTACTGATTGCATCTTTCATAGAAGAAAAATGAGTTAGTTTTAACAAGCTGGAGTCAAACTAGAGACAAGCAGGGTTACCAAAGAGTGATTGCATGGGATTAGAGTTATTCAATAGGCAAAGGGGTATTGAGTTCGGATTTCTTTTCCTGATAGACTATTAGAGATAGATTTTACATTTGGGATTTACTTTTCCGTAATAGGTAAGGTTGTATTTTTCATTCAGGAAGTTAATTTGTTTGTTCCACAAAAAGCTTCAATCAATGTTATATAATGTTCAGTGACCTGGAGCCCTGAGGCTAAGTTTTGTCCCAGATACCGGATATAGATATATCGTTTAAAGACCAAGTTTGGAAAATTAGGACTGCTGTAGCAACTTTTCTAACACTGAAATATTAAAGCTGTGGTCTCATGATGGAGTGCCCTCATCAACAGGAGTCAGGCTCTGATGGGACAGAACTTTGTGGGGAGACTTTCCTTGGGAGAGCAGAGGTGCTTTGCTTGGCTTCCATATTCCCAGGCTTGCTTCTCCATCTTGGAATAACTCCGTGTCACACAGGTGTCCAATTACATCGTTCTTTCTTGCCCTTGCCCTGGTCAATTCCACTCTAAAAATAGATGAATTTAAGTACATGTGTCCCTGGTCTGTCTTTAAAATAGAAAATGACTTCAGGACCCAACTTGCAGGTGGGCTATGGCTTGAAATGAGTCTGTGTAGGCAGACACATTCTCCTCATTGGTGTGGGGGTTCTTGCTGTGGGTAATGTTAAGAGGTGGCCTGGCACCTGGCACAGCAGGAAGAATGCTGGGGGAAGGCAGGAGACCTGGGTTCTGGTTCTGGCTCTGGCGCATACTTCTTGTCCTCAGGTTCATTCGTTGATCATTTGAGTTTATTCCTCATGACTTACCTATGAAGATCATATGAGATAGGAAATGGGGAGGGCATGGAAAGGCCTAAAGTATTGTTCAGATTAAAATAACTGTTTTATTGTGCATTAACTCTTAAGTTTAATTAGATCCCATTTGTCTATTTTGGCTTTTGTTGCCATTGCTTTTGGTATTTTAGTCATGAAGTCCTTGCCTATGCCTATGTCCTGAATGGTTTTGCCTAGGTTTTCTTCTAGGGTTTTTATGATATTAGGTCTTACATTTAAATCTTTAATCCATCTGGAGTTAACTTTAGTGTAAGGTGTCAGGAAGGGGTCCAGTTTCTGCTTTCTGCACGTGGCTAGCCAGTTTTCCCAACATCATTTATTAAACAGGGAATCCTTTCCCCATTGCTTTTGTCAGGGTTGTCAAAGATCAGATGGTTGTAGATGTGTGGTGTTGCTTCCAAGGCCTCTGTTCTGTTCCACTGGTCTATGTCTCTGTTTCGGTACAAGTACCATGCTGTTTTGATTACCATAGCCCTGCAGTATAGTTTGAAGTCAGGGAGCATGATGCCACCAGCTTTGTTCTTTTTGCTTAGGATCATCTTGGCTATGCAGGCTCTCTTTTGGTTCCATATGAAGTTTAAAGTGTTTTTTTCCAGTTCTGTGAAGAAAGTCAACAGTAGTGTGATGGGGATAGCATTGAATCTATAAATTACCTTAGGCGGTATGGCCATTTTCACGATATTGATTATTCCTAACTATGAGCACGGAATGTTTTTCCATCTGTTTTGTCCTCTCTTATTTCCTAGAGCAGTGGTTTGTAGTTCCCCTTGAAGAGATCCTTTACATCCTTTGTTACTTGTATTCCTAGGTATTTTATTTTCTTTGTAGAAATTGTGAATGGGAGTTTGCTCTTGATTTGGCTCTCTTTTGTCTGTTATTGGTGTATAGGAATGTTTGGGATTTCTGCACATTTATTTTATATCCTGAGACTGTGCTGAAGTTGCTTATCAGTTTCAGGAGATTTTGGGCTGAGACAATGGGGTATTCTAAATATACAATCATGTCATCTGCAAATAGAGACAATTTGACTTCCTCCTTTCCTGACTGAATACCTTTTATTTCTTTTTCTTGCTTAATTGCTCTGGATAGAATTTCCAATACTATATTGTTTAGGAGTGGTAAGAGAGGGAATCCTTGTCTAGTGCCAGATTTCAAAGGGAATGCTTCCAGTTTTTGTCCATTCAGTACAATATTGGCTGTGGGCTTGTTGTAAACAGCTTTTATTATTTTGTGATACATTCCATTGATATCTAGTTTACTGAGGGTTTTTAGCATAAAGTGCTGTTGAATTTTGTCGAAGGCCTTCTCTGCATCTATTGAGATAATCATGGGGTTGTCTTTGGTTCTGTTTATGTGATGGATTATGTTTACAGACTTGTGTATGTTGAAGCAGCCTTGGATCCCCGGGATGAAGCCTACTTGATTGTGACGAATAAGCTTTTTGATGTGCTGTTGCAATCAGTTTGCCAGTATTTTACTGAAGATTTTTATGTCAAAGTTCATCATGGATATTGGCCTGAAGTTTTCTTTTTCAGTGAGTCTCTGCCAGGTTTTGGTATCAGGATGATGTTGGGCTCATAAGATGATTTGGGAAGGATTCCCTCTTTTTCAATTTTTGGAATAGTTTCAGAAGGAGTGGTACCAGCTCCTCTTTGTATGTATGGTAAAATTTGGCTGTAAACCCATCTGGACCTGGACTTTTTTTGGTTGGTAGACTATTAATTGCTGCCTCAACTTCAGCCCTTGTTATTGGTCTATTCAGTGTTTCAACTTCTTCTGGGTTTAGGCTTGGGTGGGTGCAAGTGTCTAGGAATTTATCCACTTCTTCCAGGTTTACTGGTTTATGTGCATACAGTTGTTCGTAGTAATCTCTGAAGGTACTTTGTATTTCTGTGGAATCAGTGGTGATATCCCCTTTATAGTTTTTTATTGCATCTATTTGATTCTTCTCTGTTTTCTTTTTTATTAATCTGGCTAGTGGTCTCTTGTTGATCCTTTCAAAAATCCAGCTCCTGGATTTATTGACCTTTTGAAGGGTTTTTTGTGTCTCTATCTCCTTTAGTTCTGCTCTGATCTTGGTTATTTCTTGTCTTCTCCTAGCTTTTGAGTGTTTTTTTTTTTTTTTGATCTTTCTCCTCTAGCTTTTTCAAATTTGACAATACAGTGTCAATTTTAGATCTTTCCTCGCTTCTCATGTGGGCTTTTATTGCTATAAATTTTCCTCTAGACACTGCTTTAAATGTGTCCCAGAGATTCTGGTATGTTGTGTCTTCATTCTTGTCGGTTTCGAAGAACATCTTTATTTCTGCCTTCATTTCATTGTTTATTCAGTTGACATTCAGGAGCCAATTGTTCAGCTTCCATGAAGTTGTGCAGTTTTGAGTTACTTTCTTTATCCTGAGTTCTAATTTGATTGTACTGTGGTCTGAGAGACTATTTGTTATGATTTCCGTTCTTTTGCATTTGCTGAGGAGTGATTAATTCTAATTAAGTGGTCAATTTTAGAGTAGGTGTGATGTGGTGCTGAAAAGAATGTATATTCTGTGGATTTGGGGTGAAGAGTTCTGTAGATGTCTATTAGGTCTACTTGGTCCAGATCTGCATTCAAGTCCTGGATATCCTTGTTGATTTTCTGTCTCGTTGATCTAGATTGACAGTGGAATGTTAAAGTCTCCATCTATTATTGTGCGGGAGTCTAAGTCTCTTTATACGTCCTTAAGAGTTTTATGTATCTGGGTGCTCCTGTATTGGGTGCATATATATTTAGGATAGTTAGCTCTTCTTGTTGTATTGATCCTTTTACCATTATGTAATGCCCTTCTTTGTCTCTTTTGATCTTTGTGGTTTGAAGTCCATTTTGTCAGAGACTAGGATTGCAACCCTTGCTTTTTTTTTTGCTCTCCATTTCCTTGGTAAGTCTTCTTCCATCCCTTTGAGTCTATGTGTGTCTTTGCACATGAGATGGGTCTCCTGAATACAGCACACCAATGATTCCTGACTTTTTATTCAGTTTGCCAGTCTATGTCTGTTGATTGGGGCATTTAGTCCATTTACATTTAATGTTAGTACTATTATGTGTGAATTTGATTCTGCCATTTTGTTACTGGTTGGTTGTTGTGCCCTTTGGTTGGCACAATTTCTTCATTGTGCTGTTGGTCTTTACCATTTGTTTTTTTTTTTTTTTTTTACAGTTGCTCGTATTAGTTGTTCCTTTCCATGTTTAGTGCTTCCTGCAGGAGTTCTTGTAAGGCAGTCTGGTGGTGATGAAATCTCTCAGCAATTGCTTGTCCATAAAGGATTTTATTTCTCCTTCACTTATGAAGCTTAGTTTGGCTGGATATGAAATTCTGGGTTGAAAGTTCTTTTCTTTAAGGATGTTGAATATTGGCCCCTACTCTCTTCTGGCTTGCAGGGCTTCTGCTGAGAGATCCACTGTGAGTCTGATGGGCTTCCCTTTGTGGGTGACCTGACCTTTCTCTCTGGCTGCCCTTAGCATTTTTTCCTTTATTTCAAACCTGGTGAATCTGACAATTATGTGTCTTTGGGTTGCTCTTCTAGAGGAGTATCTTTGTG